>JAAGAY010140154.1:0-35624 GCA_011801015.1 Ardeotis arabs
TTTTTTTTTTTTTTTTTTTTTTTTTTTTTTTTTTTTTTTTTTTTTTTTTTTTTTTTTTAAAAGAGGGAGTTGAAAGTGTCTCTCTGTGGGAGCTGTGAATTTGTGAGGTAGCCTGAATACTGCTGCTTATTTCATGTTCTTTTCTTGATGATTGATTATGTTACTGACCTGAAGGCATGAGTTTGGCCTCTCCTAAATAACTAATAAGGAACATTCTGTCAAGCTGAGATTTAGATGAGAGGGGAATAAAGATGGATTTTGAATCAAGCTTTGTTGACTTAAGATTATTCCAAGAAAATCAGCCTCTTGGGATTTCTTGGCATCACTTTTATATAGCTTCAAGACACTGTACATTTATCATAACTGCAAAAGAAATCGGGCATGTCACTTTAGATACAGAAGCTAACACTGTTTTAGCTGAAGAGCATCTTTATTTCAGATAGCATTGAAAACAGCTAAAAGGCAAGGCCAAATGTGGTAGCAATGAAAACAAATGTTTGTTGGACAGAGCTTTATAGAGCATTACTGAACAGGAGAAGCCGTCTCATGAAGACTCGTGGCTGAAAACAGATTGCAATTAAGTAGTGCATCTTTAGCAATCAGGAATTTCTACTTTTGATTGCAGAGTGTAGTTCTGTTGCAGCAAGTCAGTGGGCAAAGCGGGTATTTTGTAGCCTGTCACCCTGTTGTTCAGGCACAGTGAGACATCTTACCTCAATGAGATGACCTCGTGGCTTTCTTAATGGATGTCTGTCTTTTCCAGTGCTATGACTTTATCAGGCAGTTCTACCTTCTTGTAAAGATTTTTTTTCTTTGCTTGTTTTCTGCTGTTTTGAGTAACAACAGATATTTAGCAAATTGCCATGTCTTGGACTTAGCTTTTTTAAGTGTGCTGTAATAGAGGGATTTCTGTGTTCAATGCTTCGTAGATAATGTGCGCTTTTTTATCATACAGTTTCTGTATCTACTGGCTAATCAGGTATTGCCATGAGATTCCCCAATAACCTCCTTCATCTGTTGATTCTCTCTTCTAAATTTTAACTTGGTTAATTCCTTGTTCTACAGCATGCTTTAGTAGAGCAAATGAACAGCAATGACATTTGGCTGCTCACACAAGACAAACAGAGTTTGCATCTTCTGTTGCGTCGTACGGAGTATGTGTGTCATGACCACTTACCTGACCAAATACAGTTTTTGCAGTGACTTTCTAGATACGCCTTTTGACTTATCAGTACTGACTCCCTATTTAATTTTTGTTTGCGTTCCTTAGGAGTACTAGACTATCTTTTATAGGTGTGAATAAAACAATGATAGGAAAAGCTCTTGGGCTCTGGAACTTGGTTATCTACTTGAAAACTGTTAAAACCATCCCTGATACAGTTTTGTTCCAGAGCATCTGTCACTTTCCGCGTGTGATAACAATTTTCCTGAGCCATGAATCTGGGAGAGTTATGTCAACAGCTTAACACTCAACTGAGAGTCGTAGCTTAGTGATATGGATGCCTTCTGGTTGGCCTCAGTGCCATGTAAAGGTTCTGGCCATATTCAGTTCACTTGCTATATTAGGCATAGCCTCCTAAGTCCATCTTCCTGTCTTGTCAATTGAGTCTTGTAGGAGTATGTAGAGCCTATAAGGAGGCAAATGGGTAATATTTTCTAATGAGCATGTTTGATACATTTTAAACAACAGTATTCATGTGCTGTCAATATTAAACACAGAAGGTAATGGCAGTTCTTAAGGGAAATTCATTCAACAGTTACAGTTGTATAAACAATTTACTGTTAAGTGTAATTTATTTAATAATTTTAAAATGTGAATTTAAATAATAACTTAAAACATTGCTCATAAAATGGAGAACAATGCAGCCAGCCTTGTTAGTGATCTTCTAACTTACTGACACATTTATCCGTCCAGTTGGTAGTCAGGACTGATGCCCTCTGTGCATGCAAGCAAGTCTTGCTTTTAAGGGTGCTTCAGTTCCTTTTCGCTTGCTTATGCTTTCACTCTGCTTGTAAGTAGTCCACTTCGTACACAGAACCTCCTCCACTCAAGGGCTTTACTGTCAACTGCCACAGGTAAAATAAGTATTAGCCAATTAATTCACTCAAAGGGTGCCTTTTGTTGGTCTGAGTGTAATGCAGTCATCTTTACCTTTCCTTCCCTTCATGAAGGGCATTTGTTTAGCTCTAACCTCTTCTGTGGAGCTTTCTGTAGAGGAACTAAAGGTTTTGGACCCCCTGTGTTGAGTTTACTTGAGGATGTGGAGAGGAATGACAGCTGGCATTATTTCTTGTAACAATAACGAGAGAATCTTTGGCTTAACTCTGTTCATCACGAAGAAAGCTTTTCTTTAACCAGAGAAAGAAGAAAAGAGAAGGTAGCAGGTTGTTCACTGATCTAAGCATCTCAAGTTACAGCTCATTTTTCTTTTTTTTTTTCTTTTTTTTTTTTTTTTTTTTTTCTTTTTTTTTATAGTGTTTGTGTGGATCTTGACATTGGGGTCCTTTGAAGCTGCCTCAAAAGTGCTTTCAAAGAGTGTACTAACACCTATTTAAGGTCCTCTATCTTTGACCTTCCTCCCGTTGACATAGATAAGAACAGGTCAGAGGCACACAGAATAGTTATGGAAAAAAAAATGGTAACATGAATTACAGTTTTGGGAATCTTAAGTCTTAATAAGCTCACACTTTCACCTTGCCTATTTCTGCCTTCCACTCGTGGTCTTACCTCTAACCTTGGAACATTGAGCTGGCTTAACTGCATTGAGCTGTCCTCTCTGAATACCCCGCTCTTTTGGTTTTTCTGACTAACGTTTTGAACCTGTGTCTTCACAATTTGTTCTTATAATTTCAAAACAAAGTATTTGATGTTTTATAAGACAACAGGAAGTCTCTTAGGATAACTGGAAATACTGATTTGAGGGTAATCTTGACTTTAGATACTGATGTATTATAAAAACAGTTACTAGCACTTGGTGTTCTTTCAGATCTCTGGTTTGATACAGAACATTGCATGGAAACTTACAAGTTCTTCCTTTCCATGTTAAGGGACTTATTTTACTTGGTTATGTTTCAAACAAAACAAAGTTTAAGGGAAAAGTGCTTGATTCCATCTGTGCAAGTCTAGTAATTCATTGGTGGGGGCTGGCCTTTAAAGAGACTGAGAACAACTGAGAACGTGTAGGGGCAAATAGTTCACTGGTTGCTTCTCTTGTTCTCGATAGATTCCCATGAATACATTTTCTTCTGACACAAGTATTAACAAAATACAAATAGAAGTTGAACAGTGCTGATTACACAAGGACAGTGTTTTGAGCACAAACTGTTGCTTATGATTTTCAGAAAAGCTCTGGTTTATGACGAGGATCCTCTGAGAAGTAGATCTCAAGCTGTTTCTAACTTTTGGCAGTAGTTTGATTTTGTTGCGGCTCTCTTGTCTGCTCAGGGTTTTCAGCAGTGTATTGGCATCTTAAAGTGTGTGTCTGGAAAGCTTTCATAAGTTAACTTGGTTCTGTCTTCTGTATGAGAGTTACTTCAGTGGTGTAGGGATACCTTTGCTGTGTGTGGAAGTGTATGTAAACATTTTTATGGGTGATTGTGGTGTTCATGCATAACTATGAACCTGAGATTGACAGGTTTAAGTTACAAAATGCATAAGGAAAAGCTATTATCCTTATACCAGACTAAAGTCCAGAATGCTAGCGTAGCATTAACTTCTCATTTTGCTGATGGAATGTGTATGTATGTTTCTAATTAGACTTCTAGTGTGAAGGCTACATTCAGTTTAAAATTGGGAAAGGTTGGCAGACTAAAATCTGTTCTTATGATTCAAGCAACGTACTCCTATTTGACTCTGATTTTAATGACGTCAGTACACTGTTCCTATCCCTTTGCTACTGTCCAGCAGCTCTGGCCAGTGGTGATGTTTTTCATCTCACTTCACTGGTGGATAGACTAGATCAATGGCCTTCATTGCTGATTGCTTAAGTGCATAACATGATGAGGTGAACAACCGATATGATTCAGATGCTTAATTTGCATGTATTGCTGCTGTTATTTGCACTTAATCTGTACAGCTGGTGCAGAGGTGCACCGTGCATTTGAGGTCCAAATGTTCCTGTTTATTATGTAATTGCTCTGGACCAAGCAATTTGTTGAAATACCTGTGAGTTTGTCATCTGTTATTTAAATAGCTGCGAGTGTATATATAGTTTAGAGGGCATATTCATGCTAGACAATATTTCCTGATAGGAAAATAGTGTTTAAAATGGACAGAAATGCATCTACAATGTTAATATAGGAAACATAAAAGTGTTGGACCTTCCCCAGTCTTTGGATACAAGATCACAGCAGTGTTCTTCAAGATGAATCCTAAATAACAGAATATATTGGCTTCTTTGTTAAGTTTCTTATAATTGTTTATCTTAACACTTCATGGAGACCCATAATTGTTTTAAAGTATTTTTTCACTTTTTCATAACAAGAGAAGCATACAAATGTCGTGACCTTTGCTGTAAACTCAGTGCACTTTAAAATATGATAGAATATTTGTTTTAATGTCTTGTACTGAGTGATATTCAGACTAAATCGTAGGAAACGGAACAATATACTGCATTTTAGAGCTGTGTGTTAGTGGTTAAGTAGAAATAAGTTTGTGTACACCTAATTTGGTTCCTAATTCAGCATGAGCATTTTGAAGCACAGCACAGAAGGAGGGAGCATGTTGGTGCTTCCTTAGTTCAGAAGGTGATTGAACTATGTTTGGGAACTGAAAGATAGCAGATCGAGTTGCATGTCAAGCAGGAAGTCTTGAAGTGAGATAGAGTAGACTTGTGTCCAGCTTCTTATTTAAGAAATGCGTGGATAGCACCAATGACCAAGACATGCAAACCTGGAAGTGTAATGGAACAGCTGGCCCAGAATGGGTTGTCCTAAGGGTCTAGAGAGCTGTTTGGAGTTGACACAACCAGGATGATGTGTCACAGGCACCAGTTGGAATGACCACACTGGCACATCAGAAACTAACTTAGACAGAACTTCTAGGGGAATATGTAGTTGTCCAGGTCTTGGGCTTCTTGGAGAGTAGAGTTTGCAGGAGATGATGTGATTGAGGTGGGCGGGGGAAGGGAGCCCTCTTGCACTGCATTTGAGATCCCATTATTCCAAAAACTCAAGTCCTGAAGACGAAACGGAGGAATTAAAGGACTGTGCTCTGTCATAGAGCAGTAACCTCACTGGGGTTACAGAGATGCAGTGGGGTGACTCAGAAGACTGGACTGCTGCAAGAGATGGATAACAGTCTCTTCAGGAAGGACAGGCAAGCAAGCCAAGGAGGGGAGGTTGTGCTCTACACAAAGGAATGACTTGGAAGCGTGGAGCTCTGTTGCAGGATGGATGATAGGCCTGTTAAGTCCATATGCCTCAGAATCAGAGGGTAGGGCAGCAGTCATGAATACTGTGGTGGGCATTTGTTATAGACAGCCTGATCAAAAAGGGAAGAGGATGTACTTTCCAAGCAACTGGATGACATCTGCTAGTGGAAGGTCCTTATTCTCAAGGACTACTTGAAACACTGTGCTGTAAGGGCAGCACAGCAGGATATAAGCAATCCAGCAGATCTCTGCAGGGTGTTTGGGACAATATTTTGACACAGATTACAGAAAGACCAGCCCAGGGCAAATGCTTTCCTGGATCTCCTACTTGCAAATAAAGAGGAATTGATCAGGGAGGTAACAGGCAGTGGCAGCCAAGGCTGTAGTGGCCATGAGAATAGTAGGGTTTCAGATCCTAAGGGAAGTGAGAAGGGCAACTAGCGGATAAGGCGTGGAATTTCAGCTTGTTTCACCTGTAAGAGGCTACTGTGAAGGGCAGAAGAGCGCAGGACACACTGGTTTCTGGAGAAAATTTCCTCAAATTGCAAAAATGACTCATTCTAATGTTCATGGAAATAGCAGACATGACAGTAAGCCTGTTAGGCTTCAGGGAGACCTTCTGATTTGAGCAAAATCAAGTCTGCAGAAGGTACTGGTATTGCTTACATGTGCAGGAATGGAATTAAGCCAAAGTTTGGTTGGAGCTGAAACAGTGATGTGGAGAGCAAAAGGAGAGCTCTTACAAGTATGTGGACAGCCAAAGGAAGAGTAAGCAGAATATGGCCCTGCTGTTGTCATGTGACAACATGGGAGTGCAGCGGGGATCTCGGAAGGGATCTGAGGTACTCAGTACTTTCTTTGCCTGGCTTTCAATGATAGGACCTGCTCTCAGGTGAGGCAGAACTTAAGGAGCAGAGAGATGGGCTATCCATGGTAGAGGAAGATTAAGTTACAGAGTACTTAAGTAAAATGAACATACACAAACTCATAGGACCAGGTGAGATTCACCTAAGGGAACTGACTGACATGATTGTGAGACCTTTCCCTATAGTCTTTGAGGACATCATGGCAATTGGGGAACATCCTCAAAACTGAAAGGTGGAAGATGTTACATACATCTTCAAAAAAGACAAGGAAGAGTGAACAACTACAGTAATGAGTGAAGTAAATGGATTTGCATCATCGTGATATTACAAAGATCATAGAGCATTTGACTTGGTGTAAGTCACGTAACAAATGCTGAGGTGCTTCTAGATCTGTATAAATTTTGCCTACAGCTACTTCTACATATTCCATCTTCTGGAACTTGTACTGTTAGCATTAGATTAGCTCATGGTAGGAGAACTTACTTTGGAAGTAAACTTTAGGAAGTTTGGAAGTAAAGTGCTGTCAGCAGGCTGTCATTTAAATGCTTTGTTGCATTCGTACATTTTGAACTGGACTTGATGATGTGGTACTCAACACTGGCAGCTTTCTTCAAGGCTATTTATAGGATCGGTGCTGTATTACTATTGTTGGTATAGCTGAACAGGTCCAGGAGGGTAAAATGGAGTTTAATTGTGCATTGACAGCAATTCTGTGTAGTTCTTCAAATTAATTTCATTGCAGTGGCTTTAGCGCATGACTGGAGAGCATGTCCCTTAAAATGGCTGCTGTCTTTGTTGTCTCTGGTCCTTGATTCACAGGCAGTTAAGCCATTTACAGCTTAGCTGCTGAATACCAGTACATACAGATAACACGTCTTGTAGGCAAACTGAAGCTGCTGACAGTTTACCTTATTATGACATGCTGTATGTTGTAGCAGCTCAGTAGCTGTTTCATGACTTTGTGAGAGCTGACAACCTGGCAGTTATTTTAAGCTATGTCATTCCTGTTTGTGAGTTGAAACCTGTTTTTGAAATGGGCTTTCTATGCAGGCAAGGCTTGAGCAAGTTTGGAACCATTTAAATTTGCTTTTTTATTGTGCTGTGAGGCAAATTACAGTGGCAAAAGAGACTTGATTTTGGAAGCCAAGGTTAATAGATTTTTATTTGGTTCTTCGTATGGCTTATTTCCCACTCTGATTCTCAGTCATTACTTGTTACAAGAATACTGTCTGACTTTCTGGGTTTAAAAATTATTGGAAAATTATTCAGATGTGATAATACAGTGTTGTCTGTTTTGTGGGTTTTATAATACATAAGCAATAAATTAATGTTTTTGCAATGATACTTCTCTCAAATTTTGATCCTTTGTGCTTTAAAAGGTGCAGAGTCATTTTCTTCCCTGTAAATGCAGTAAAGATTCACAAGAGGAAATTTTCGTCTTTGAAGCAAGATACTATGATAATGATAACCAATTTTACTAGAAAGTATGGAAGGTGATAGCCTAAAAAGCCCAAGAGGAAGCTGTCTTGATGAAGCTCCGCTGAATAGAAAAAACATTTCCTATTTGCTCAAGTCCACTGCTATTCAAAGTCCAATAGGTTATAGTGGTAGGGTTACTGCTGACATTCTTAGGAGCTATTCTATTCTAGGGACGTCTGTTACATTGCATTTCCTGTACTGTTCTTGTGTTCTGTAAGAGTTGCTCATATTCGAGAGCTTTGAGTGTTACGTTTATTAATAATTCTGTGAATGTGGAGGGATGAAGCACGATGTAAACATTTCTCTGTAATGAGTGTTTACAGTGAAGCAAAGATCTGCTTCTTTTCTTGCATTAAACTACCACCAGTATAGTTCTGGTTTTGGAAGAAACACTGCATTTGACTGCGGCTTTTCTTTAAGGTAAAAGCCAATCTAATCTGCAGATGATAAAAAAAAAAGTGAAGATCTAGATTTGAATTACAGAACTTGACTGAAGAGTTGTGTTCTCTGGAACAGCTAGGATGATCCAAGATGAGGAGTACTCTGGTAGTACGCATCCTAATTTTAATGTGGTTTTCGTTTTGGTTTTTTTGTTTGTTTGGTTGGGTTTTTTTTGTTTGTAAACTGAGTTGTTTCAGTTACAAGAACCTAAGTTACTTTCTTCACTAGTATTTGTAACTTTCTTGTTCAGAGAGATTAATATTATTGATTTCCTAGGAAGTGATATTGAACATGACTTCTCAAATAATATCAGAACTATGTTTTGTCTCCAGTGCCTTATGTGATTGATACATAAAACTGTTTCTTAGATCATAGACTCTCAGATAAAGTTCTTCTAGATTTTTCAGTGTGAACTATTATTTATAGCTTTTTGTAGCCAACAAAAAAAAAAAAAATCCTAGCTGAAATGTAGGTCTCATGAATCCCTACCATCAGGGTTCACTTTGAAGACTCTGTTTTAAATTTTAACTTGCATAAGCGAAAAACAAATACATGAATTTGTTGGTAGTAGCATAGGAGAAAGGAACGGCAATTTGTAAGTACTTGTCCAGGTACAGAACGAGTTTCAGTACTCCATTTGCCCTTTAGGCATGTCTTTGCTAATTCTGTTTCTCCTGAAGACAATGTAATGCATGGCAATGTAATGCAATGAAGTGAAAAATATTTTCAGAGCAATAGTTAAACATCATATACAATGACCTCACAAGAGTGAAGTGCCTCTCTTTGTGGCACTTTTCTCAAAGAACCTGCCTACCTCTAAGCAATGAAGTTCAAGGAGTGGAGGCATGGTGTCCATTACATATGGCACAGCATCTATTGCCCGTGGTGAGGTTGATCTGTCAGATGTTCCATTAAGGGAGCACACGGATAGTAAACACAGGAAATGATACTAGAGATTCAGCTGGTGGCATCTTCTGCAATGTATCGTATTGAAACTGCCTTGGGATGGTCTGGGTGGATTGTACTCTGGCTATGTTGAATTGTTGATAAAAATGTACAATTGTATTGCCCATTGGAGATTGCAAGATATGTTGTGATACTTTCATAAAAAGAGGACTAATACACTTATTTTGCAAGCCAAATATAGCCCTCTATTTCACCTTCTTAGAACCTACTCTGCTACAATTCCTTATTTCCCGAAGTGTGGGTGCTAACCAACTGACTATTGCTTATTCTTAAGCTAAACAAAATAATCTTTGTATTTTGTATTAAATACAGCATTTCTAGGACTGTTCTAGGATATAATGTTTTTTAAAAATAGAAATAGTAAATATAATTACATCAAAAATACTTCTTCAAAACCTTCTCATTAGCCAAGTTCTGCTGCTTCCAAGGTGAGTAAGAAACCACTAATAAAGTCTTCATTAATTCCTGTGCAATATGCATACCACAGTTTAACTACTTCTGTGTGTAACTGAGCCACGGTGTGGCCATGCTCTTTTGCTTGCACACAAACCAATCTAATTCAAACACCTACATCCAGGTTGCAAATGGGCTGAAGGGAAGGGAGGACAAGAGCAGGGGGTTTGGTTTTGTGGTTTACTTGAATCAAGTTAAAGTACTTAGCTTACTTGAGAACCTAATGGCTTTATAATGATTGTGGTCAATCTTAAACACGCTCAAAGGAACGGAACTTTTTTTAGCTAGATCTCTTTGACCATTCATCAGAAGTGAAGTGATGAATTGATTTGTTCATTGCTATAGAATATAAGGTATTTCTAGAGAGCACACAGGTTGCAGGAAAGTCCTTAAAGAATATCTTCAAATTTAATTTTACTTCCTTCTGTCAGTTTTAGTTTGTTCATTTGATCTTTCTCAGTATACCAGTTCAACTGTTTAGTGTCTTTGCTGCTTCTTCCTATGCCACTGGCCTCTATAATCTGCATCTCTGTCTTCTTAAACCTTTGAGGGCTAGCCTGCCTTTACTCCCGTGGTAAAAGCAAAGGGACAAGTCTGTATTTCTTCAGTAGATAAAATTCAATTCAACTGCCTCAAGCTAAATCACATCTGCCTTATTCAATACTGTGGAGAGGTTTATGCTTAATATTAGAAAGTTCAGGTAGTTAAGTTTGGAAGTGTGTATGGCAGGGAAAGAAGAATGTGTTTTGGGGATTTGGAGATGGAAGAGACTTAATAATGAAACAGCTGCTTATGGCAGTTTGTAACATGAAGTATGCATAAACCTTTTGTGCCATAGGACTGAAAGGGGGCTGATATGATCCTGATTTTTTTGAAGATTTTCAGGAGAGAGCTAGTGATACAAATCAGTTCACCTCATATCAGTACCAGGCATATTAGTGGACATGACAGTAAAGACTAATGCTAGTGACACATGTAAATGCGGTGAATGCAGGAGGAGAATGAACTTTGTGCTGCTTGCTTTTGCAAGCAGTGATACTTAACAACTCTTATCAAGTTCTTAGAAAATGCCAAAAAGTGTGGGGATGGTACACATCTGTTTGATTCCATTTGTTTGGAGAGGCAGAACTGAGCATAACAGAATCAGTAGTTAACTAACTGAAAGTTTCTGGAGAGTGGCACAGATGTATTAAAGTTGTTGATTTCACTTCAGTGTGTTGTGGACTCTGCTGTAGCTATTTCAGGGGAGTTACAGTAAGCATGCTGTAGACTGAAATTACAAGATACTGCTCACATTAATTTCTTTAAATGTGTGTTTTAATGTCTGGTATCTCTTAAATTTGTGTTGAAGGCATAAAATATATGTATCTTATACTAACTTTCCCTTTCTCAGATTGAATTTCTTCTCATTGTTTTAAATCTTGAATAAGACAAGACCTTAGTGGTTCTGGGGAGGTTTGCATGTCAAAAATCAAAAGCTGTATATCACATGTGGCATGTTGCTTCACTATGAAGGCAGGAGATAAGGCAAGAAATAAACATCATTAATGGTATTTTGAATGTTTAATTTTGTGATGCTATCACTGATATGCCCAGAAGATGAGATAGACAACTCTTTGTTCATCTAGATTAGGTCTTATATTTTATTGTGGGTTTTTTTTGTGTAACATACAGTTTGACTTGTTTACCCTTGGGAAGTGGGTGGGGAGGAGCTATATTCTGTCCTCTGAATGTTGCTGTTGTTCATAGTCTCATATCAGGGGTTACGGTTTAAGAAAGTGCTTTCAGGTTTCCAGTTTGAGGCTATCCGTTATTAAGATTAGGTAGACACAATGACACTGGAGGTATCTGTTTAACAGGGGCATATTGTACTCATTTCAGATGCTTCAGGATAGATACACGAGCTATCAAGATCAGTGTTTTTTATTTACCTGCAACTTAAATCAATTATTTGGCGTCTCTTTGGTAAGTTTAATTTAATAGATGTCATTCAAATCACAGAATCTGTTAAGAGAAACTTTCCATTCAGTGCTCGCTACATGTAACTGAGACTGTTACCTCTGATTTGTATTTTGGATAAGCATAGGTTATGTTGTAGAATGGTAGGAGAAAACTGACAGATGTTATTGCCAAACCGATGAAGTTTCACTGCTTTAATGTAAAGTAAAAATATGTGAAAATGACCACTAAGAACTAGTCTCTAAGTCCCCAGCCATTGGAAGGATCTGATGAGCAAGAATAATACTAGTAAAACTCTAAAGCTACTTGTGGTTGCCTGAATAATGATTCCATACTCTTGATAGTAGTTTCTTATTAAGCCTCATAAGATGTTTGTCAAGACAGTGTAGTTACAGCCCGTTATGTATGATGAAAATGGAAGTGGAGAAAGAAAGTTCTTGTCAAAGTAATTTTAAAGTATAGTGAAATACAAGAATTAAATCCCCGTCTTGCAAATAGCCTACAGACACTTTTTGATAGCGCCCAAGTTTTCCTGAATGTGAAGTTGGTAGGTTAAACTGTCAAGTTACTTGAAGCAATAGTAAATTCTCCTCATGGATTTATTTTAGAAATCTAGGTTACTCTCCCTCTCTTTTCCTGTGTTGAGACTTCTATCACTACTTGTACTGCTGCAGTTTTGCGTGTTTTTCTATAGGCAATGACATCTTACTATAAAACTTGTCTTGATATGTTGTAAACAAGCTGATCCAGAATTCTTTCTTGGTACAACTGAAGCTTTATCTAAAATTATGCAGAATAGGCTACATGCTGAAGGTCTCCTTTTGTGCAGTTGGAAGTAAAACAACAATTCTTTTCCTTCAAACTAATTAGGATGCAATGTGGTTTTGAATGTGAAGTTTGGCTTTTCCTGTCAACAACATTTACATGTAGTACTAAGATGTATCATCTAGTTATAAAACAAATTTAATATGTTGCCACTTCAAATGTTAGAACACCTTCCTTTTCTAAAGTTTTAAAGTAGTGTATCTTCTGTAAAACAGAATAAATTTACTTGCTGAGTTTCCAGTGGTACCATGCAGATGTAGGCAGGCTTTATGTAGGCATCTATGTGCTATGTAAAATTAGGCAGATGTGGGATGGTATTCCCCCTGAAGCTCTACAATTCATATCTGTTAGCACAATTTATGATAAGAGTACACTACTTATTTCAATATCTGTGTTGTTACTGATCACTTGGAATGTAGTAGGATGTCTGCTTTTCTATGTAAACTTTTTTATGCAAACTGGAGGTTAGAGTATGATGACCAGTGCATATGTATTTTCCAAATTCTGTTGTGGACTTTTTGTATTGCCCCTGAAAAAGGGAAGACCATTGTTACAGGCTGAGTAGATATATGTGTATGTATGTATGTGTGCATTTCATATTTTTGTTTATATTAAGAAACCAGATATGTGTGTGTACAGTTTGTATGTGGTAGAGCATACAGCAAAATAAGGAAACAGCCACTGCTTCACGCAAAGCTGGATATCAATAGTATGTTTTCAATTTTATAGCTAACTTGATTAGGAGAAACTTTGGAAGTCAGGAGGATTTGCTTAGCAAATGTGACATGGCTGTACTAGATATGTTTTAAAGCAATCTTTGAAAAATAAAAGGAAGGTTTCCAACTTTGGTCTTAAATACTTGGATTTTTTTATTGGAATGCAAAAAAGAACCATGTATGTTGGTAGATTCCAGATGACTTTGGGTAATGTAATTCCAGAAGCATAATCTCCATGCTTATGGTGGAATAAGCATTTTGTAAGCCTGGTGTTTAAGACTCATGTTTTGCTAGTGTTTGTAAAGGCTCAGTGCAGAATATGTATAATGGAAGGATGAATTACAGTGAAAGGATATGTTTTATTAATTGTATTATTTTTTTCTTTCTCTTGAATTAGTTTTAATGGTGGCAAATACCAGACTTCTGTTATCTCCAAGCACGTGTGTTCTACTTTAAATTGTAAAAGCTTCTTAAAGCTGAAGAGAGTTAAAAAGGACTTACAACATACACAGAATATAAAATGAAGGTGGTGTATTGTGTAATGGCTTATCAGTTACTGTCTTGAAGACTGCAAGCTGGAATTATGTGAATGTTCTTAAACACGAATTAAGGGAGATTATTTTTTAATTATTTCTCCTAAGTAATTCACCTTGTGAATTATATGTCACCTCTGAAATACAACCAACTGTTTAATCAAAAACTTAAGTTGCCTGGGGCTTCTTGAAGAAAACTGTCTTGACTGATATTACCCATGACACTTCCTCTTGAGATTCTTCTGAAATTTCTTAGCTTCAGTGATGTAACTCAGGTGTAAGTTTCTCAAAAGGACAGGCAGTTGTAGTTCTAAATGAGACTGTGTATGATGAGACCTGTTCTGAAATGTGTTGGCTTTTTCTTTCTTCCTTGCTTTATGATCAGAAGGAGGGGTTTGGTAAATGTTTGATTCCCATAACATAAGATCCAAGTCTCTTACAAGCATTTAATTGTTATCTGTGTCACTATAAACCAGTCTGTTTTTGTGAGTAGGATTTCTTTAATTGCAAGAGTTACCTATAATCAGTCATGCTGATCTTTCTAATAATACCAACTTTCTTAAGGAGTAGTTAAAAATACTTAGTTTTGTTGTCTCAATAAGGTATTCTGTTTCTGTTCCTTCTAGGCTATTTACTTTCTAGAAGAGAGGGTCAAGCAGGATCCCCTGAAAAGCCACTGTCTGATCTGGGTCGTCTCTCATACTTGGCTTACTGGAAAAGTGTCATATTAGAATACCTTAACTGCCACCATGAAAAACAAATCAGCATCAAAGGAATGAGCCGAGCTACTGGAATGTGTCCACATGATATTGCCACAACCCTGCAGCAGCATAGCATGATAGATAAGAGAGAAGATAGGTCAGTGAATCTTGTAAAAATTTTAAAAATACTGAAACAAAACATTCACTTTCTCTACTTACAGAGCAATTTATGTGGAAAAATGTCTTGTGTAAAATTCTGACTTTAAAATGAATGATAACCATCTTACTGAAGAAGTCAGTACAGCTGGGTCTTGTTAATGAGGTCTTACATAAAGCGTTTTTCTCCCTGAACAAATGGTGGTGTTTTGAATCCTCTTTCATGCTAATAGTTATTAGGAGGGTGCAACAGCTTGAAACGTTTTCAGTGAAGAATTTTCTTTCATTCAGTATCATCCTTCATAAGTACAATTCCCAGCTCTCACTTTATAAATACGTTATTTTGAATACCAGTGAGGGAAAAATTTGGCTTTGTGGGTGACAGTCTCTCCACACTCTCTGTGTCAATTATGACTGAATTAACACAGCCAGAGGGACAGATCAGCTCTACGTGAAGTCCTCCTGCCCAAGGTAGTGGGAATGCAAATGACTTTTTAAAGTTTCTGTTTAATGTTATGATCAATGTTGAAAGTTAGTAACCGGGAAGATGAGTTCCTGTTTTGTGAATATCTTCTTTCTTAATGATTGTGATTGATATTTTAGCTTTTAAGTGGATTGTTTTTGTTGTTTGGGCTCTCTTCCCTGCCCCCTGCAAAAATGCCTTAAATGACTTTCAGTGGGTTTTGTGCTTCTGAAGAGCTTCTTAATTCTTTTCTTAATTCTGGATATTCCTATCATAAAACTTTATAATTTAGCAAAATTGCTTTACAAACAGTGGGTTGCCAAAAAATAAAATGAAGATCAGAAAGAGCTCAGCCTCAGTAACTTTTGTGTGCAGCAGGACTAGTATTCAAAACTAGTGAGTTTTGAACTAGCAGGAATGCAAGTCTTAAAAATGAGATTGGCTTACAGGATGATGATATGAGTAGTAAGAGGAGTGTTGTCATTGCATTAAAACCTTTACTTTCTAGGGTGCTTTATGGACAACCTGATGGGACAAATGCATTTTAAGGGAGAATCAAATATGTATTCATTATTTATATGCAGCTTCTGCCCCGTCACAAATTATTAGAAGCCCTGAATTGAATACTGACATCCAGTTAAAGAATAACTTTTTTTTAATCTACAGAATTCAAAATACTTTATGAACAAGGTCAGTTAGTCTTCTTTCACAAAGTAGTAAAGCTTAGACAGGGACATGAACTGGCCTTCTTAAAGGTATCCAGAAGGTCAATGGCTGAGCCAGGAAAAGAAATCATATCTTTTGAAACTCCTGCAAGAAACTTACCTTGGGAATTTGGTATGGCTTCTTACGTTTTCCTACATTTTGTTAGTTTTTCTTACATATAATGAAGTTTGTCACAATTCTGTGAAAAGGGTTCACCTGGATCTGATTTTTTTTAAAAGCATTCTCTCAGTGAAAAACAATGTTGTCACTTAACCTACCTGATTTTTAACAGCATTTGAAATCCTTGCTAAAAAAAAAACACCATAGGTTTTGTTGTTTAAAATTGTATAGTTCTTTATAACAGGAGACTTTGATGGGATATATGCTTGTGTATTAGGATACTGTGCTATTCTGTTAGTCTTTAGCTACTTTTGATGTACTACTTCATTTCATACTGTTTAGAAAATTGTTTGCTACTGTATCAGCATAGGACTAAGATACATTTTTATGCTTCATTACAAAACCTAGGTTTCTAACTTGCTTTCTTGACTAGTTAGCTGCCATCTTCAGTTGTAATATTAATGACTTTCTCACTCTTTACTTGATGATCCACAACATTTTCTATTTATACTGGCATGTTACATTAAAATTGGAAATTGTTCTGGCAGTGGCTGAAGCGCCAACACGAAACCTCTTGCATGGATTTAGAGTAGTCAACTGTAAAACCTTTACTTGCCTCTGTTGCCCTAGTGATGTTTAGTATCACGCTTTCACTTCATAAACAGTTGTATCCTCGCTTCCTCTTAGTAAACAGTCAGTAGTGTAAGCGTGCTGTCTTATGTGTGTCAGATGGTATTTTTTGTTCGATGTATCCATTTATTTACCTATCTGTTTTCACAGGTTATTAGGTTATTAAAGGATTTAAACTGTAGGACGGTTGTTTTAGGTGATCACTTTCTAAAATAAATTACTGTTTATTGGATTATAGATTTGTAATTATTAGAAGGGAAAAGCTGATTTCGAGTCATATGGAGAAACTGAAAGCGAATCCACGTATCAATGAAGTAGATCCTGAAAGCTTGAGGTGGACTCCTTTATTAGTTTCTAATGCTGCAGTTTCCGAAGAAGAGAGAGAAGCAGAAAAGGAGGTAATAGCTGAAACTTCTTATTCTGAATTTCCCTTCCTTTTGGATTTCACCACTGTGAAAATTCAACATTAGGCTGTCTTAAATAGAGCAGTTTTAACTTTGACCACTGCTTTATTATTGTAATGCACAATTTTTGGAAGCTGTGCAGCAAGACATGGTAACTTTGGGAAGATGAATATGAAAACTTAAAACATGAATCACTTGTCATGGAGCTGTATTTATCACTCTTGAGGTAGTCGAAGGGCATGTAATCAGATCAAATTTGGTGCAGAGCTCAGGGGCTGCAGTGTCAATCGATTCTTTGTGTTATGAACTTGCTCAAAGTGATCCATGTCAGTGGGCATGTAATGTAGTGCTAAAAGACTTAAATCAATTCGCTGCATCATTAATAGTGCTAAATATCCCATGAAATGCAATCTTCTTTGGTTTGTTATCCTAACTGTTGTAAAGGAGCTACTAGAGGATTCAGCTGAAATTTTGTTGCTAGGTTAGCCAGCAGTGCTAATCAGGGTTGACTTATTGTAACTCTTTAGCTGAAGGTAAAGGACGTGGCTAAGTAAATGCTGTTTCAGTGACCGGTTATTTTAACCTCAACCCTTCAGGCTGAGCGTCTGATGGAACAAGCTAGCTGCTGGGAAAAGGAAGAGCAAGAAATATTCTCCACAAGAACGAATAGTAGGCAATCACCTGCAAAAATACAATCTAAAAATAAATATTTGCGATCTCCAGAAAGTGTGGCAATGGTGGGGGAGCGAGGGCAATCCACAGAGCAATCTAAGGAAAGCAGCGAGGAGGATGGCGGCGATGAGAATCAGCAGAGTTCACCTCCACGGCTGACAAAGCCACAGTCACTGGCCATAAAAAGAAAGGTGTGTTACTTCAATGGTTTGGTTTAAAGTAATTAATCTCTGATTTCAATCAAATTGTTGTCATCGAAGTAAGTCTGTTTTTTTTTTTTCAAACATTTATTTGACTATTTTAATCCTTTCTGTATTGTTTGGACACTGAACAACTAGTCTTCTGTTTTTCCCCTCCATCCAGTTTCATATCCAGATTTTTCACAGAACTGTGAAATACTAGTGACACAAAAAATCAGAATTTCCTCTTAATTTTTAAACTAGTGATTGCCCTCTGGTGTTTGGCATCGGTATTGGTTCGTTATTTAAATGGTTCTTCCGTTTTTCATTTTAAGATGGAGCCCAGTTTGTGTGGTTTTTCTTTTTATTGTTTTTAATATGGGAACTCCTTAAAAGGGAATACTGTTTTTCAAAAGCAAATGCTGTTAAAACAAAAGGGGTTTTTTACCCATATTCTTGTAATTTCCAAGAGATTTAAATGTTAAATTCTGGTCACTGTGGTGTTTACATAATTCTTAGTTTAATTGAAAAATCACCTATTTGAATGGTTTAAATTAGTAAACTAAACATCCCAGAATTTTAAAGCACTCACCTTAGCATATGTATTTACGTGTCTCTGATGAGAATTAGGGAATTGGATTGTCCCTTTGTTTATACTTCAGATGAACAACCTTAAAAGTAACTATAAATCTGTGAGAATGCATAATAATAGAAAAATAAACTATCAAACAGGTTTCTTTTCTTTATAACAGCCAACTGCAGGATTCTTTTAGTGTATTGTTGAGACCCATATGAGGCTTGGGGTGTACTTCATTTGCTGTTATCCATTTTTCTATGTACGTACTTATTTCTAAAATAGCAGAAACCAGAAATGTAGAAGAATAAACTTTGATACTTTTTAAGGTTGTTGGGGAATTATAAATCTGCAGAGGAAAAATGTGTAAGTACAATTTATGTAATATTACTATGAATATTGTTTGACAGAAGAAGGTAAAAGTCACAATATGAAGAAAATTCTAGTCTTAATTTTCACCTACAGAAAGGTTTGTGTGCATATATGGATACATATCTCTCTTATCTGTTTAGACATTTGACTTTTAGATTCTGTCTACATTTGAATTTGATGCAATGTAAGGTATTTTTTTTAATGAGTAAATAGATTATTGTAAACTCACTTTACAAAAATGTATTTGTCCAGAGTCAGCTAACAAACAGGAATGTAGGAAGAGTTATATTTGTGCAATTATTTTTCAGAGACCTTTCATACTGAAAAAGAAAAGGGGCCGTAAACGCAGAAGGATTAATAGCAGTGTTACAACAGAGACAATTTCTGAAACAACAGAGGTGTTGAATGAGCCATTTGATAACTCAGATGAGGAGCGTCCCATGCCGCAGCTGGAACCTACCTTTGAGATGGATGGGGAAGGTGATGACTTGAAGCCTGTGATTAGAAAAGCTTTTGAGTATCAACCTGGGCCGCAGAAACAGGAGAATGAGGAGGAGGCAGAGCAAAACAAGGAAGAGAAAGAGATTCGTTGCTACAGGAGTGATGACAATTGTACAAGTAAGCTGAAAATGTTCTTATATCTTCACAAAATGAATTTGTTGGGTGGTCTTCAAAGGAAGTTCATTTATCACAAATTTATTTTTGTGATAAATTTGGAAATTTATACCAAGGGGTATTTAGACATTTTGATCTTAAAATCTTAGGATCTTAATAATACTTTTTGTTTAGAGGTGCCACCGGAGCCCTTAATCTCACATAGTTTATTAGAATTCAGTGGTGGCTTCAGACTTGTTTTTGTTTTGTTTCTGTTGCCTTTACTACTTCTGTTATTCCTGAACCATTAATACTATAATCTGTTTTTTGTGTTCAGAAAACAAATGTTTTCCAATCTGAAGCACTGCAGTCCTTGTCATATTGCCAAAACCAACTTCTATGTCACTACAACAGGGCATTTCATACTCAGGAGAGCAGGGGGTATCACTGGAATATTGTGTAATATTGGTTTTGTATCCTTGGTAAAGGGTACAAGCAAAAAGTAAGATTTTATTTAAATAAATATTTTTCTATTCAGCATTGTCGGTAGTTCAATGAAGTGTTTGTTGGTTTTGGAGCACAATATATCCTCAGCACCGAGTTCTCTGTTTTTTTCCCCCACAGGAGAGAGAGAGAGTGTTTTAACTGTATTTTTTTAAAGCTGCTTATCTAGTTTGAGTTCAAAGATATTTCCTGGCAGAAAAGCAAAAAGATGGGTGGTGAAACTACTAATGACCTATTCCAAACGTATCCTCATCCCTTGACCTACTGGCTATCAAATTATGCTTATTAGTTTTAATTCCAGAATGAATGACTGGATTCTCAGATCTATATATTTTTTCTAAGAAGCCAGTGGGTACTATTTTAGTATTTCATAATTGTATAGGAAGTTTAATCTTTGCAATCCTCAGTTGAGGGGTCATGCACTGATTGCTATTTTACAGTTTTTCTATGACTAGAGCAAGCATGCTTAGGAATGTTGGTGCTGTTACAAACCAGTGCACAGGTACATTAGAATATTACAGCTTTTTCCTGCTTCTCAACGGAAATGAATTAAACTAATAGTAGCGAATTCAGAGTGTTCCAGCTATGTCACAGCGGTCAGGTTTGCACTGCTTTAACTAGACTGATACTGTATATTTGTCCATGGACCATGTCATCACATTAATTGACTGTAGGAGTGTCATAACACTGCAGTGAGAGGCAGAACTTGGCAAAGAAGTATCACTTACACTCCCAAGTGCAGCACGTCATATCCTGAGAATTCTCTCTTTTACTGGTGTATATGTAAGTGTTATCTGGGGAGAAAGGAGAGGAGTAGATGTGTTTGGGTAGTTTTTTTAGTCAGTGGATTAATTTAGTGTTCTGACGCACTCTGTGTTTAATTTCAGTTACCTTTTGGCTTTTGTCACATATCGTGAGCTCTGTCATGATATGCTATCCATGAGAAGATACTAGAATGAACCACCTTTTTTTTTCAGTGTTAGTAGTAAAGCATGATTATATACTTACTATGACTTGTCCTCCAGAACGGTCAAACAGGAAACTCCAGACTCTCACGTTATTGCTGTCAAAAAGATGAATATGCATTAGCTCAATGTCTATATAAAGTGATGGCATGCTTCTATTCTAAAACCAAAGATTGATAATCAAATATTTGGACAATATTTTTGCTTTAGTTTACATGTCTTGTGATTTAAATCCCTAGGATTCTTCTAGTCTATAACTGTTGGTTCTGATGGTCACTGTTAAAAGGTCACCGAACAAGAACTTCACATATCTGTTCTAAGTGTGTTGGAGCTGTAGATGATATGTCATTCTATTGTGGTTTGAGATCTGTTTATAACTCTTGTTCCAGAGTTTCTTAATCCATTTTGAATTTATTAATTACTTTTGGGTTTATGTTTGAAAATATTGATTAGTTTGTGCAAGCTAAGACTTTTCTTTTGTCTCTATTTATTGCCTCCCAAAGATAATACAGAGGATGTAGCTGTATTGGAAGAAAGCACTAAAGACAATCTTGAAACTTTAAAGAGTAAGCAGGGTTGGCCCAAAGGAGTTAAGCGCGGTCCATCTAAATGGAGGCAAAGCAAAGAAAGAAAACCTGGCTTTAAACTTAATTTGTACACTCCACCTGAGACTCCTATGGAGCCTGACTACCAGGTGCTCATGGAGGAACAAAAGGAAGTAGCTGAAGACAAGCCCTGCTCAGTTCCTGCTGTTACGGAGGAAGTGATTAAAGAGCCTGTTGAAGTATTACTGCCACCAGATGATGAGGTAAAAGAGGTAGAACCCGAACCTCTGCATCCACCCAGTGAACCCTTTGAAAAACAAGAAAATGATATGATGAAAGCTGGGGAAGAAGAAAGGAATGTAGAAGAAGATGGAATCAATTCAAAAGATCAAGAAAAAGACAAAGCAGAAGAGGTGTTGCAGCAAAAAGACGAGTCAGTACATTTGGATGATCAGGAGGAGGAGGAAGAGGAGGATGATGAACCTTCTCACAATGAGGATCATGATGCAGATGATGAAGACGATAGCCACATGGGTTCAACAGAAGTGGAGAAAGAGGAATTGCCTGGTGAAGCTTTCAAAGAAATGCTGGAAACACAGCAATCTTTTTTAGACGTAAGTGTTCAAACTGGTAATTCAAATCAAGAGGACTTAATGGATTGTGGTGTTGACCTTCCAGCTGATGAGTGTGAAGGTGGCCAGAAACAACTTGCTACAGATTCAGAACCAGTGCCTGAATCTGATGATGATCATACAGATAACAACCAGGACCAAAAAGCTGGTGAAGAATTACATTCCAGTTTCAAGGGAGAGAGTACTGAGACCATGGAGATTGATTCAGAGACGGTTCAAGCAGTACAGTCTCTAACCCAAGAAGCAAGTGAACATGAAGATACATTTCAGGACTGTGCAGAGACTCAAGAGGCCTGTAGAAGTTTGCAAAGCTATACTCACAATGACCAAAGTCCCCAAATGACCACACTGGATGATTGTCAGCAGTCTGACCACAGTAGTCCGGTTTCGTCTGTGCACTCTCATCCCAGCCAGTCAGTTCGTTCTGTTAATAGTCCAAATGTTGCTCCTTTAGAGAACAGCTATGCTCAGATCAGCCCAGATCAAAGTGCCATTTCTGTGCCGTCTCTGCAGAACATGGAGACCAGCCCAATGATGGATGTTCCCTCAGTTTCTGATCATTCGCAACAAGTTGTGGATAGTGGTTTTAGTGACTTAGGGAGCATTGAGAGCACAACAGAAAACTATGAAAACCCAAGCAGTTACGATTCTACAATGGGTAGTAGTATCTGTGGAAACAGCTCTTCTCAAAACAGTTGCTCATACAGTAGCCTTACATCTAGTAACCTAACACAGAGTAGTTGTGCAGTGACACAGCAGATGTCTAACATGAATGGAAGCTGCAGTATGATGCAACAAACAAACATCAACTCTCCTCCCACTTGTAATGTAAAATCTCCCCAAGGTTGTGTTGTTGAAAGGCCTCCAAGCAGCAACCAACAATTATCCCAGTGCAGCATGGCCACTAATTTTACACCACCTATGCAGTTAACTGAAATCCCCGAGACTGGCAATGCCAACATTGGATTATATGAAAGAATGGGGCAGAGTGAATTTGGAGCGGGGCATTACTCTCAGCCATCTGCCACCTTCAGCCTTGCCAAACTGCAACAGTTAACTAACACCCTTATGGATCATTCTTTGCCTTACAGCCATTCAGCTGCTGTAACTTCCTATGCAAACAGTGCCTCTTTGTCCACCCCTTTAAGTAATACAGGGCTTGTTCAGCTTTCTCAGTCTCCACATGCTGTTCCTGGAGGACCTCAAGCACAGGCTACCATGACCCCTCCCCCCAACCTTACTC
Organism: Ardeotis arabs; assembly: GCA_011801015.1. Classification (NCBI taxonomy): domain Eukaryota; kingdom Metazoa; phylum Chordata; class Aves; order Otidiformes; family Otididae; genus Ardeotis; species Ardeotis arabs. The sequence goes on from JAAGAY010140154.1 coordinate 23,070, forward strand.
CTCCTCCCATGAATTTGCCACCTCCCCTTTTGCAGCGTAATATGACTTCATCGAATATTGGAATATCCCACACCCAAAGACTGCAGACTCAGATGGCCAGCAAAGGTCATGTTTCTGTAAGAACCAAATCCACGCCTCTGCCACCTGCTGCTGCAGCCCATCAGCCACAAATTTATGGGCGTGCTTCACAGACTGTGGCCATGCAGGGGCCTGCCCGGACCTTAACAATGCAGCGTGGTATGAACATGAGTGTAAATTTGATGCCAGCCCCAGCTTATAATGTCAATTCAGTTAACATGAATATGAATACCCTTAATGCTATGAATGGTTATAGTATGTCCCAGCCGATGATGAATAGTGGATATCACAGTAATCATGGGTATATGAATCAAACACCCCAGTACCCGATGCAGATGCAGATGGGGATGATGGGTACTCAGCCATATGCACAGCAGCCAATGCAGACAGCACCCCACAGTAACATGATGTACACTCCTCCGGGGCATCATGGCTACATGAATACAGGCATGTCTAAGCAGTCTCTTAATGGATCCTACATGAGAAGGTAGGCCCTTTGGAGAGACAGACTACCAAACTGGCATATTGGATTGATCTGCACAAATATCTTTTGGAGAGTATGATTTCAAAACCAGCAATTGGTGTGAATGCAAAAACATTTGTTGGCACCATTTTAAAGCTGTATGCAGCAGAAAGCCTTATACAAGTTTTTCTTTTTTCTTTATTTCTTGTTTGGTTTTGTTTCGTTTTGGTTTTTTTAACTTTGTGGGGTTTAACTTCTCTTTTCTTTGGGGGGAATTAGGTGGTTTTCCACTTTTTGTTTATTTCATTGAGCTTGAAGCTCTCTGGAAAGGAAGAACTCTTTCTATGAACTGCAATTACACAGCAGCTGATGGTTCAGAGCCATTTTATGTGCCTGCTCCCATTAAAAATGTGGATAAATAGACTCCAAAACTATCAGACAGTACTGGATCGTGAGCTTTTTCTCTCTCCTTTCCCCACATGTAAATGCCTTTTAGCAGTTCTTTTATTGTATTATTTTGTTTCTGAAGGTGACACTTCCGCATGCCGCTAATGTCTTTGTTAGTGACAGTGCATTTTGTAGTACTGTACAAGTGTTGTGCTTAACAGTAAGCCATTTCTTAATTTTTTTGCCTTGATTAGGTTACCCTAGTTTGAGGGGTAAAAAAAACAGAACTATATTTTTGTTAATTATAAAACTTGTAAAAAATAATAAAAAAAGCTGCAAAAGCTATTCACATTTTGGTTAGTTCAAAGGGTTTTATTGCTGTATGTTTAGTGTAAAGTTGAGACTCTTTTCCATTTTGTGACCAGTTTCTTTTGGGGCTGGGGTAGGAAAAAAGGCAGCTTTCTGTTTTATAAATACTGTTATGGTTTTTTTTGTTGATTGAAACATCTCAGTGTTTATTTGTCAAGTTTTGAAACATTTTCATATATGTCCAAATACTTGGCAGGATTAAAAAAAAAAAAAAGTAGTGAAGTTGGTGTAAAGTTGCTATTTTATGGAAATGCCTCTAACTTTACATTTTCATTCCATCTGTAGATTTTTCTATCTTTATAAAATATTGGAGTTATTTTTTAAGGGAAAAAAATAGAGCAGTAGCGTGTGAATAGCTCAAACTAAGCTTACAGATCGCATGTAAAAAGGCAAAAGTTATTTGTGTCTGTTTATATTGCTTCCTTTTTTGTAGCCTTTGTACCTGTACAGAGTGACTGTAAGGGCCGAACAGAAGAGGCTTGATACATGTAAAAATAGGACCCAGTGACACTCTTGTATTTATCTGTTATCTTTTTAGTCAGTCACTTAAAAAAAAAAAAAAAGAAAAAGAAAAAAAAGAAAAACTACAAAAAACACCCAAGAAACAAAAATAAAAACTGCAAAAAACAACACCCCCCCCAAGCTGTACATTTTAACATAAAATAAATTATGATGAGCCATTTTTAGCCTCTTGTGTCTTGTCATAGTTTGATGTTGCATGGGAATTACCTCCTGAAACAGTGTTTGTTACAGTGCTCTCACATGCTTGATCGAAAGCCCATTAAAGTTGATGGGGTTTGGATTAGGCTGTTAGAGCGTAAGTGTAGGTTAGTCATCATAATTGCATAGATCTTGTGAAAATAAAGAGTATCTAAGATTATTTTTTTTAATAATCTTAATAAAATATTGAATAAAATGTATTTAATACATAACAAGGTTGTCAATATTTAATGTATGAAACTGCTTTCCTGTAGAAAGTGATAATATATATGTAAAAGGGTATATGATAGTAACAGACATGATGTTTGGACTGTATCTTAATGATAGAATTATAATTTCTTCCTTTGTCATTGTTACTGGGTTACAAGACGATGCAAATCCTGTGTTGAATCTCCAAGTTCTGTGTATATGCATGTATATGTGCTCACACAAACATACACACGTATATGAACACTTCTAATCTAGCAATAGAAGGTCTGTAAAAATCAAGCAGACTGTCTATACATGGAGCTTGTGTCTGGACCAAGTTTAAATTGAGTGTGTGTGAATCTGCGTCAGAAAAGAATTTTTCAAAATGCTTCTAATGTGAACGTTGCCACTGCATCTCCCCTCTAGCCCACTGACGCCGCAGGGAGGTTGCTAGCTAAGGTGAAAGGATTGGTCGTCTGGATTGAAAACTATACATGTCCCCATTCCAGTATATAAAACAGCTTTATAGGTGATATTTTATATGCTCAAAAGTCAGAGAAATGTGTATTTCTTTAAATAAAACTATTAAAGTGTGTGGTGTTGCCAAATCAAGAAATTGACACTACAGGTTTATGCGCATAACCTGTTCAGTTTTAATATGATGAGGCAGCAGTCTGAACTAGTAGATCTGAATGGGAGCTAAAATTGCTGGTCAAATGGCAGTTCAGAGTAACTTGTATTTTAAGAGTTCGCAATGCTTGATAAGGATGCCACAATACAGCAAAGATCTTTGTCCATGCGCTTACACTGTCAAATTTGCTTTTTGAAGGCAGAGAATACTTGCAGTACTTAAACCATATGTGCGTTTATCTTAACAAAGTCACCTTTTCTTATGCTTAGGAAAAGAAAAGGTGTACTCAACAGAGTTAACATGCAGCCTTCGAGTGTGTATAACTAGTACCTTGTATCTTTGTTGAATAATTGCATCTCAAAGTAGCAGTATGTTTTGTGATTTTTCATTTGTATTTTTTTACAGTGTGTGAAAAAGGCACCTGGGTCTTTATCCACTGCTGTTTAGTTTCAGGCTTCCAAGCCTGTAAGATAGAGACAAATCGTAAATCCTTGCCATTTCAGTACATGCTAGCCTGAAACAGAGCATCCTGACTCCAGCATATTGCTAAAATTCTGTATTTGCAATACATAGATTAAAACTTGGGTGGAAAACTATGTACTGTGTGTGTACAACAGGCAAGTTTCTGATTTTTTTTATTTATTTTTTTTTTAATTTCAGAGCTGAATTACTTTCAGGAGGACAAATGGCTGTCCTACATCTTTTCCCACAGTGACTATTCAGCTGTGAATTGCATTACTGCACTAAAATGTCTGGTTTATAAGGCGGCTGTCTTTTCCTTGACAGACTTACCTGTTCTATGTATTGTCTGCCCATTGCAGTGTCAGTTTTGACTGTGCTTTAGCACCATCCCAGCTGAGAATTAGCTCTTTCTTTTAGTATCTCAAAATAATTCTTCACAGAGTCACAGTAGATGCTCGTGAAATGCAGAAGGTTTCCCCGCCCATGCAATCTTAGTCTTTGATTTGACAAGTAGGGTACTTCATACCACTAGTGATTTGCAAGAGGGAAATAAACTTGCCTCATTCTGCTACATACAGAATAGCCTCATTCTGCTGTGTTGTTTGCAGACTTGGCTTGTAGGTGAAGTCAATGCTGCTAACGCTTGTTAGTTAGCTAGTTAGACATTCGCAGTGGGCAAAATATAACCAATTTTTGACTAACTTTGTAAGAAGCTGTGTGATATAAGCAGAAGCAGAGGACTTGTAAAGGTACAAAGCTTCCATGTTAAATCACTGCTTGTGTTTTAATTTTATAAGTTGTTTAACTTGTCCATTAGGCATGTTAGCTGATGGAAACTAACTCAATTTATATACAGTGTGGTAAACGGAAAGAATGGGCCTGGCAATTATTGGTAGTGCTGAGGGTGATCCTGTTACAGCCTGTTCTGTAGAGACTGACACCTATTGCAGTGAGCAAACTGACCAACGCAGTGAAGACCTATGACTCTGTTTTTCTTCCCCTTCCCTTTACTTTTAATACTTCTATTAAAACTGTGTATTTCCAGCATGGTTTATGACCTGTATAGTAATATAGGTCAGCTCTTCCATAGTGAAGCTCTGGGGTATTGTTGTAGTTTAGCCCCGCTCAGGACCAAACTGTGCAGTCTCTCGCTCGCTCCCCCCACCCTCTGAGGGAACAGGGAGAGATAATATAACAAAAAGGCTCAAGGTTTGAGATAAGGACAGGGAGAGATCATTCAAGTTACCGTTACAGGCAAAACAGACTCAGCTTGGGGAAAATTACTTATTTATTATTAAAACCAAAGCAGGATAATGAGGAAGAGAACAAAGTAACTTCCCCTTACCCCTCCCTCTTCCTGGGCTTAACTTTATGTTCAATTATCTCTACATCCTCCTCCCCCCTTGACCCCTGCCGAGTGGCACAGGTGGGAAGAGGGAATGGGGGTTACAGTCAGTTCATCACTTGTTGCTTTAGGCTGCGCCTTCCTCCTCGGGAGAAGAACTCCTCACATTCCTCCCCTGCTCCAGCACTGGGGTCCTTCCCATGGGCTACAGGCCTTTGTGAACTGCTCTGGTGTGGGTTGTTTTTCCACGGGGTGCAGTCTCTCCAGAACAGCTGCCTCAGCGGGCCCTCCACAGGCCACAGCCTCCTTCAGGCATCCACCTGCCCTGACGTGGGGTCTCCCACGGGCTGCAGGGGGATCTCTGCTCCTCCGTGGGCTGCCATGGGCTGCAGGGGGACAACCTGCTTCACCATGGGCTGCATCACGGGCTGCAGGGGAATCTCTGCTGGGAGCCGCATTACTCCTCCCCCTCCTTCTTCACTGACATTGGCATCTGCAGCCATTCCTCTCACAATAAATTCTTTGCAACAGGCTGGTAGACTCTTCATATCTCATCTCCTCTCCACTTCTTGCAGCTGGGGTAGGCTGAGTTGGGCCCAGATGGGCAGCTGGCAGGAGGCCAGAGGGTGAGGGCCGCAAGGCCCACAAGGCTCGCACCTCCCCCTCTCTGGCCCTACTTAAGCTTCTTCACATCTTTTTTTTTTTTTTTATTTTTTTTTTATTTTTTTAAACACACCCCGCCCCCCCCTTCTTAAATACGATATCGCAGAGGCATTATCAGGGAACATACTGCCACCAATTGGCTTGGCCCTGGTTGGCCCTGGCCAGCAGTGGGTCTGCCCTAGGCCCAGCCAAGTCCACCAGACAAGGGGGAAGCTTCTAGCAATTTCTTGTGGAAACTGCCACTCCCTGCCACTAAACAAAACCAACACAGGTATGCATTGATCAGAAGTTGTTGTTTTTAGCTTTGTGGAGTAGGGAGGGAGTTTGTACTCCTAGAAGGTAGGATTATAGATTTGGCTTTATGATAACTTCAGTTGAGTAATTTAAATTCTTGATATTTTTTTTTCCTCCATCTGCTAAATAAGAATAAATAAGGTTGATTAAGCCATGTTTAAGGCCTTCAAGCAGTGTGTATAGAAATGGTGGAATGTCGGGTTCTATAGGTATACATCTTGAGAAACCAGTTTTGTGCCATTTTTCATCTCCACGCAAGAGTAGCAGCTCCTAGTTTCTGAGTAGCTTGGAATCCTCTCCTTTGGAAATTGTCAGTACGTTCTTCTGTCACTATGTCAGTGTTGCCATGTGCCAGTTTCCTAATCTGCTATGCAGGACAAAATTAATGGCAACTATTTAAGAGTTCTAGTATTTTGCTTTCTATTGGTAGTTGGAGGCTGCTGTTTGAAGGTTTTGTCAGTCTCCACCAAAAGCAGCTGGGCCTCATGAAATTAAAATTTTTCCTGGGTGTTTGCACATCTTAGACTGCAAAAGAAATACCCATCTCCAGGCCCCAGAAAACCTTGTGCAGGGGTAGGGTGCTCTGAAAAGGTGCATTTGGAGGTCTATGGAAGTAGATAGAAAGAGTTGAAGGACCCCTTCCAGGAATTTCTTGACTCTTTAAACCCACATTGTGACTGCTCATTTGTTTTGGAAGTGTCAAGTGGCTTCCTTTGAGTTTCTTTTTATTTCTTCTTTTTTTTTTTTTTTTTCTTCTAGTCCAAATGTAGGGATAGTTAATTTGCTGTAAGTTCCAGAGTTTGTCTATCTCTGTCCAGAATATTGTTCACATTGTGATGTCTAATTTGTTTTTTAACAGTAGCCTAGTTGTGTTTATTATGTTCTGCTGTGTCTGAGAATGTGAAGATAAGGTCTTTATTAAATGGATAAATACAAATGAGAAGTCAAAAGCACAATCTTGGCTACAGGTCTTGTTTGGAGATGAATTATTTACTGTGTTGACTTGACCTTTTTGCAGGTGCAAGTATGTAGACATGGCTTAATTGTGACCCTCCTCTACAGTGTATTTTAAGACCATATCAAATACTAGTGGGGTGTCAAAACACAGTTACTGATAATTTGTATCAAATAGAGTAAATGGAATAAGTTTAGGCAAAAGTAGATCCAGTGTTCCCATTTGTGTATTTGGATTACTTCTGTCAACAAATAAAATCATTAGCAACTGTATTGGAGCACAATAATGTATTAAAGTAACTAAAGCTGAGATAAGAGGAAACATTTGGTAGTGGTAAATAAAAACAGTGGTGTCTGGAAGCACAGCAGCAGCTTTCTCCTCATTAGTTGTGTCACTGTGAGATTTTTTTTTTTTTTTTTTTTATATAGGCCTCACCTGTGCCTCTTGTCTTTTTAATCAAAACTAAAATCTCATTAAAACTGGTTATAATCTGTGATTATTTAGGAGCTTATTTGGGCTGCACAAGTTCAGTGTTGAACTTCCTCTTAACAATGTAAAGAACATCCTATTTTTCTTGTTTGTTTTTCTAGCTGTTGTTTTTTCCAAGTGCAGGAAAACAAGTCACAACACATAATTTTCTCAGTCTTTTTTTGGTGGACTAGTAAATTGACTTGGATACAGTACGTGTAGGACCTTTTAAAATTCAAGCAGTTGAAGCATTTAGGAAAAACAAGTTAAAACTGAAACTGCTAAAATGTCGTATATGTGTATCTCCTTGAATTGTTGTCTGTTGTATCTGCTTATGCATCTGACATTCTCAAGGGTCTTGCTTTTTTTAGTTTGCATGGTCTGCAGCCAAGTCCATTGTGAAGACTGGGTGGTTGATCCTCATCTGCAGGCTCTTTAAATGCTGTGCTGCTCTAGGTTATTATTACTGTGAAAGAAAAAATGGAGATGCCAGGAAACAGCACAAAAAGGCAAACTCCTGTGAAATCCTTCAGGATTCTGGGACTAAACTTAATTCATCTGTGCTGCTACCATCTCAGTATTTTTCCTGCAAAATTTCTTCAGGAATGCCTAGCTCCACTCTTTTAAAGGCCATGTGCCTGGGTTAGGATCAGGATTTTAGGGGTACTTGGCTAGAAGAGGATTTTCTTCAAGTTATGCCTGCTTTTGTGCTGTAAAAGCTTTTTTTTTTACAGAGGTAGAATTTATTTGTTGATGTCACAAAGAATTCTGCTAAGGCTGGAACATTCTAAGAAGATGGGTTTTAAATTTGGCTTCCCTTCTTTCTCATCTTGACAGCATTTGAAATGACTTTGTTTTTCCTTCCAAATAACAAATGATCCTTGTGACTGTGTAATTAACTACACATTCCCCTCATCTCCCTTTATGGAGTTTCTTTTCCAGTAGCACAACCCCGCAAGGAACAATGCTAGATCATGGTGCTGTTCTCATCAGATGGCAGGCTGTTTTTGCTGTTCCTCCTTTGCAGTGCTAATGCTATGTCCAGTTCTCTCAGCTGCTTCAAGAAGCCCCGGTTTGGCAAGATGCATCGGTGTCTTGATACTTGCTCAATGGCATCCACCACTGTCATGTTCTTGTAAATCATCAGGTAAGCCAAGACCAATGTGGCTGACCGGCTGCGACCCATAGCACAGTGAACCAGAACTTTGTCTGTGGAAAAAAAGAGAGATGATGCAGAGATGACACTGGGTAATTTCTCGTTTTGACAGTGAAGGTTTCTGCAGTACCCTGCTCTGTTTGGTGTTTTGACTGCCTTTACCTGCACTTTTGTAAGGCCTGTGTGTTTACATGTGGGGACACTGGGGCTGTAAGTCTTCCTGTAGTAACAGAACACCATCCACATTGGAGCTTATCTGTTTAATCCAAAACCAGGTATCTTTGAATTTATTTGTGAACAGAGTTTGCAGAGAAGGCCTGGGGGCTGCAGCCTTGCATTAAGTAACATAGCAAACCCTGCTGCAGCCTGATTGTGCATGCCTCACAAGCAATGTGTATGTAAGTCTGTGTTTGGGCAGAATAACCAAAGCACGAGGGCGTGGGAGGGCTTGGTATGCTATTGAACCATCCTACCATGAAGATAAATGGGATGCACGGAGGTGCCTTTCTCAGTTCTACCAGCTAGACAAAAAAGCTAACCAAATTTGATTATTTTTTGTTGTTGTTCTAGCAGTGATGTCCTTGAGGATCAAGATTGCATCGCTTTATGCCCAAATACTTTGTTTGTAAGTTATAGCTAACAAGGCATTTTTAAGGCTCAGTGATATTTTTGAGAGCAGAGGATAAGAAGGGCCATGTAAGTTAATAGGCATATAGCCAGGTGTATAGAACGAAACCACCTCTTAAACTGTAGAAAAGCTTCTTTAGAAGTCTCTGGCTAGTGACCCTTACCCTGTCATTTTGAATGAAAGTAATGTTTCCCCACCACCACCACCTTTGTTTTATATTATCATCTCCTTGCACTAGTAGCCTGTTTCATATACTGTGAATACGGAGTCTACTAATAGTTTTCATCTCTGAGTAAATGTGCCTCAAGATTTAGCTTTGTGGCATTGCTTAGTTTAACTTCAGACTTCCAGACACGGAAAGTCCTTGGCTTCAGGTACTAGCAAGGATGTAAGCCAAAGTGGAACCTTCCCCATTTGCTGTGTCTTTGGAAGGTGGAAGAAGAGAACACTAAGTGGGTTCAGGTCTGATTGACAGGTTTTGAAACACTTCAAAAGATTTCCAAAAATGATTCAGAGCCCTTGAAGGAGTCTTACAAAGGGTTGAACTGCTGAAGGAAGTAGATTTGGAGCACTCTCTCTGACACCCTGCTAAGCTGAATTGCCACAGGAAAAAAAAATTCCTATCAGGGCCAATAATAGTTTATCTCTGTCAGCTATGCCTAGTGAGAAGTGTTGGGTGCAAAACTATGACTCCTGCTGATTAACTCCTTTGCTTCCAGGCACAAGAGGATGTCTTGGCACAAGTAGCATTGCTGTGTAATGGATGCATCAAGAACTGCCAACACTAGAGGATTACTGGTTACAGTCTGCATCCTAATCCCAGCAGATAGTCTTAGAGGCATCTTGGCAAAATTCCAGTATCTCTGATAACTAAAAGTGCCTCCTCCTCTCCTGGAAAATGACAATCCCTTCTATTATTACTGCAAATATTTGAAGCGGATGAAAGCTCTAATTTGTTCAGCCCTTCGTACTTCTCTTTAGAGCTTTCCATATTGTAAATGGGTTGCTGTTGAGGTGATAAAACACATGATAGGACAAGGAAGGCTTTGCTTTATGTAGGTAGCAAATGCAGGAGACTGAGGAGAAAATGTACAGTTTTTATATTGTGTTAACAACAGCAAAAAATGGCTGTACAATTTTCTGAAATGCCTCCTGGTTGTCAGATAGTAAAGTCTATCCTTTCCTGTGTGTAAATATTCAAGAACTGACTGCCTGTTACAGCAAAACACAGGGCCATGGCCCTTCTGTACTACTCTGTAGTTTCTTCCGTTCTGACGTAAGGACCAATCTGAGCCCTCTTTCCCCAACAGGCAGTCTGCTCTTGCAGTCTTTGATTCTGACCACGTATATCCAAGGTGTGGCAGAATATAAAATACTAGTGCACAGAGCCAGAGGTCGGCTGAGTGGTGGGAGGTTGCTGAACTATTTTGGTCACTTGACTTGGGCTGATGTTTCTTGAAAATCTGTCTTAGATGCAGCACTCTCTTTCCAGAGTCAGATGGGGTGATGAATGCTGAGGTGTCTCTGGTCAAATGCGTTGGGTCTTTCTATCTGTCTCATGTTTCTTTTCACATTACTTTTTTTTAATCTCTGTCTTCAGTGTATTTTTTTTCCCATGACATCTTCACATTCCCCTCTACTTTACATTCTGAGTAACTAAGACACTTAGGGAACGAGTACTAAATCTGTAGCATGGAAGGGAATGTAAAAACCTCTTAAAATAATATCTTTCTTTCAGGTTAATCAGGCCTCACTGGTATAAATTTTAAGCCGTCCTATAGTCTGAACTGCATGTTTTGGGAAATCTTCATGCATAGCTGAATGATAGCATGCATAATTGTGAACAGTTCAAGTTTGCCTCTAAAACTTACTCTTATAACTGAGTTACTTTCACTGTTCTTAAGTCCATCTGCCCACGCTTAAAATCTGCAAATATTGCTCTGATCAGGAAGTTTCTTCACCATCACAAAGATTTAGAAGGTTAAGTCATAAATACTGTGTTAGGACTGTTTTGACAGCATCCAAATTGCCAAGCTTCCCGGCCTTTTGCAGAAAGAGAGATACTTCTTCGTTTGCATGACAACTTGTTTCAACAACTTTGACTATTGAGTATCTTCCCAGCAAAAAATACTGTATGAAAACTTCTATTCAATGAGTGTAATCACTTGGCTGGCTGAAGGTCACACCCGAGACAATGTGGTACAGCCAAAGCAAATTCATTAATACATACATTCTAGTCACAAAAGTCAAAACTTATTTTCTTTTTCCCCTTTTCCCTGTCTTTGCATTTGCTCAATTCTAAAGCAAAGTAGAAAATTAGTCTATTGGTGTTACTGACCAGAAGTATTTAGCACCATATACTGAAATGCCATGTTATTACCACTGGAGAATAGGTACTTGGTCTTGGTTACTTACTATAAAATCCCATTTAGGAATCTGGATGCTATTTATCAGTCAAACAGATGCACACAGATAAACCTTTCATTAGACACTTGAAATATATAGCACATTTCTACACTGCATGTGCATTTGCAGACAATGAATTTATTTTGTTGGAGAACACTAGTTACTTGCCTCTAGTCTTTTCTGCTGTAAGAGACATCAGTCTACTCTTGAGTCTAGCTTCTGGAATAATTCTGTTGCTTTCCAATACATATTTACAGATCTATTGTTCTGCATTTAACCTCAGTCTCTTTGTGGGCCATGCATATGTGCCGTTGGGATAGGAGATACATATTTAGTGTACTTTCCCTTATGAGAAAGGTGAGAACTTGCTCTTTCTCTTAATGAGTGTTACAGTAATTCTGTATTTTATTGGTCTGCATCAGAAAACATCTTAGCTATCTTGTTTAAAGACAGTGTCAATATGGCAGGCAGTGCACAGCTACAGAAGTGATTGCAGTTGGTAACATCTACTGAAGTGCAAATTTTTTTTTTTTTTTTTTTTGGTAGAACGTCATCCAGTCACTCTTTGATTTGGCCTTGTGTTTCAGTGCTGGACTGGTGCTTAATACTGTCTCAGAACTTCCTGGACTTTGATGTGGTTTTGAAACAAAAAGGTTGATACTCCCCTCGCTCCTATCCTTCCCTGTCTCAATATTTATTGGGATTGCAACTTTTTTTTCCTAGCCTTTGCTGCTTCCCTTGTGCTTGTTTCTTTACCTCTCTGCAGCAGACAAAGATGTTACAGGAAGAGGAGAGTAATGGAAGTGAGGAAGTCTGCATTTCTTATGTCAGCTACTCCAGTCTAATGACCTCTGGCCTCCAGCCATGGCTAGACACAGGTGCGTGTTAGTTATCCTCTCCTTCCTAAAGGCAGTGCTTCAGACTTACTTTTTGAAATACCAGGTACCTTTCTTCACAAGCAAGCTCCTGAAGCAGTTTCTCCTGCTATTAGGATTTTGATTTTTAAAACTGAACTGCTTTCAAGACTTTCTCCTGAACAAGGGAAGGGACTGTTGCTGTAGACTGTACTTGCTGAAAGGGTAAAATTGTAAAGACCTGTCTGGCTATTGGGGGCAAGCCAGGTAGTAGCTGTCTACAGCTGAGCTAAACAGCCAAGAACAGAAGCTGACAGGAGGCTAGAAACTTGATATGTGATCTTCTGATATTAAGGTCTTTGCAGGTTAGCAAGAAAGTCTTAAGTTTCTCAGCTGGTTTCTGGTAAAATATCCTGTAGGGATGTTCTGAATTTTTCTTTTTTTTTTTTTTTCTTTTTTTTTTAAAAAAAAAAAAACCAAAACCTTG
>JAAGAY010140155.1:0-21760 GCA_011801015.1 Ardeotis arabs
GGGGCGGGTGGCGGCGGCGGGCGGCCGTGGGGGAACTGTCAGGGCCGCACGTTTCCAGCCGCATTACGTGAACAAATGGCGGGGGCGCAGCCAGCCCAGCCAGCGGGGCTTGTGTAACTTTGCGAGCGTGCCAGCAAGTTTAAAGTCCCTGGTCTCTCCTCCTCCTCCTCCTTCCCTCGCTCCAGACACCAGCGCGGGCCGGAGAACGATGAGAGGCTGATTGTTCGCTCCGGCTCCCATTCGCATCCCCCTCGCCTATAAATACCGGGGAGAAGAAAAGCCGCTCCCGCCGCTTCCCCCGGGCCGGGTTTCCTTCCCGACGGCCCGACCTGCCCGATGGCACCGCCCGGCTGCCGCCGCGCCTGAGACCCCGCTGCCCGCCGAACCCTTCCAGCACCGCAGCCCGCGCCCCCCGGCCACTCCACATCCTACCCACTCCCCGCCCATCCCGGGCAGGAAGGCGCCCCTCGCTCTCCGCTTGCCGTCCCCCCTCCCACCTCTGTCCCGTATCTCGCCCGTTTCTCTCCCCCGCCGGCACCCCGGGAAGAGGAGAAGATGCATTTCGCGCCGCCGGGGCTCCTGCTCGCCCAGCTCCACGCCTGCATCTACTGGAGCTGCCTCTGGCCCGCCGGCTGCCAGCAGCCGCCGCCGCGCCGCGACCCCCCGCCACCCCCCGCCGCCTGGAGGCAGCGGATCCAGTGGGAGAACAACGGGCAGGTGTTCAGCCTGCTGAGCCTCGGCTCCCAGTACCAGCCCCCCCGCCGCAGGCAGGCTGCCGAGGCGGCGGGCAGCCCCATTCTGCTGCTGAGGAACAACAGCACGCTGCCGCGGGGAGCCGCCGCCGCCCGAGCCGCCTCCGCCTCCGCCGCCGCGCAGCCCCAGCCCCAGCCCGCCGCCGGCAGCCGGGCGGGCTCCGGCGCACGGCACTGGTTCCAGGCCGGCTATCAGGCTCCCTCCGGGGGCCGGGCCGCCGCCGGGCAGCGGAGCCAGGGGTCCGCCACCCCCGCGGCCACCGGTAGCGCCTCGGCGGGAGAGTCGCGACCCAGCCCCTCCGGCGGCGGCGGCACCGACGGCAACCGGAGCAGCGCCGGGACCGGCGGCCCGCCGCCCCTCAGCAACTTCAGGCCCGGGCGGGAAGATGTGATGGTAGGAGATGACCCCTATAACCCCTACAAGTACACGGACGATAACCCCTACTACAACTACTACGACACCTACGAGAGGCCCCGCCAGGGCAGCAGGTACAGACCCGGCTATGGCACCGGCTACTTCCAGTACGGTAAGAGCCCCCTTCCCCGGCCCCGGCCCCGTCCCGCGCCGGCCCCGTCCCCGCCGCCCCGCTCTCTCCCGCGCAGGCCGGTGCCAGCGCGGCGCCTCCCGACGGGATGCGGGGCGGGGGTCGGCGACCCTGCTTGCCCCTCTCTCGGGGCAAAACCCGGCCGGGCGGGTGTTTGCGTGGCTCCCGGGCCGCGGGGAGCCCGGTGGGCAGCAATCTCCGCGGCTTGCGGGAGTAGGGGGTGCGGGGGGCGAAGAGGGGCACGGCGGGAAGCCCAGCGCGGGGGTTCGGGCGCTGTGCTTGTGCTGCAGACTTTGAGAAAAGCCTGAGAAAAAGCGAGAGCGAGCTTAAACGGGAGGAGGGGTCAGGGGTCCGGAGCAAAAACGAGGGCTCCTAACGACTGGGATGGAAGCCAAGTATTTGCAGACGTGTCCTGGGTTGATCTTGCTGTTATGTGGTTGGTTTGATGAACTGCAGGTCTCCCTGACTTAGTCCCGGATCCCTATTACATCCAGGCGTCCACATACGTCCAGAGGATGTCCATGTATAACTTGAGATGTGCTGCCGAGGAGAACTGCCTGGCAAGGTAGGCATCGCCCCGGCCTTTGCCTCTTCACTGTGGGTTCTTGTGCTCCTGCACCCATCGGGGGGTACCCAGGGACACGGTGAAGGGTGGAGAACAGTGAGGCTGGAGGACCCAAGAAAACATAGCCCGAAGCCTATAACAGATTGTGGGGTGTGCACGTACAAAAACCATACTGCCATGTTAAAGAGACAAAGTACAGATGCTTTGGAGAACCCACGTTTTGTGAAAAGTTATAGTGCACATTTCTATTGTCATTTCTATGCTCGTTTGAACATATCTGAATTTCGCAAAATGGAGGCATCTAAAAAACTCACTTGAATCTGGTGATTTTCATCTCCCTCTTCTAATCCACCCAGATCATATTCTACTCCATTTAAAAAAAAAAAACCAAAACAAACGATTCTTAAGCAGCACAAATTACTAGTAAAATTATAACACGCTAATTCTTTCTGGGCCTATACCTTGTAATGTCTCTTAAGACTAAAATCTCCCTGAAAAGTGTTTCAAAGTCTTTTAATGGGTTGAAATAGCAGCTTTGCTATTAAGTTAGGTCCTGTCCAGTTGGCAAAGAGGGATTTTTCCTGTTTTGTTTGGAAAGGAATCAACATGGCTGTTTTTAACCGTTAACTTGTTTGATACCTTATCATGCAAAACAGATTTATTTATTTACCAGCATCATTAATTGATGTCAGACTCTTTCAAGGGTCATGCTCTTTCTTCGCTTGCTGGAAAAAGAAACCTGGCATAAGAAGTAGTATTTTTTGTGCTAGTTTTACAGTGAAGACTAACTGAAATGCTCTTGCTGGCTCTAATTTGATTTAAATATTCTGGTATTTAAAAGACTGTAGATAATAGCTATGTGAAATAGGAAAATACAGCTTGAGGAATGTATTTATTAGGGTTTTTTTTACAACAGAAACAAACATCTGTTGTGCGATCTCACATACATAGCGAGTTATTTTGGTTAACAGCAACTAATGAAATTGTATTTTTGGTACCAGAGTCATTTTACAGCAAAGCTTCAGAGACAAGGGCAGAGATTCTGTGGTCAGATTCCTGTTTTATTTCATCAGAAGCAGATCTGAACCTTCTTCAGATCTTGGTCTGACACCAGGCACTTCTGAGCACACCGTGTGGAATTCTTGTGCGTCTCCAATGTGTGAGCTTTAAGAGGGCTGAAAAGATCTGTGCTATCCATTACTTCTGAGACAATATAAAGTGTTTTTTAAAGTATTTCTTGCATGTACTTACGGCTCTTTCTTGCGCTATTACAGTTCAGCTTATCGAGCAGATGTGAGAGACTATGACAATCGGGTGCTTCTGAGGTTCCCCCAAAGAGTGAAAAATCAAGGCACGTCGGATTTTCTGCCCAGCAGACCCCGTTATTCATGGGAGTGGCACAGCTGTCACCAGTGAGTGAAGTGCTCAGTATGGTACCTTCTAATTACCTTTTTCACTAACAAACTGTCACTTCTAAGGTGACATTTTCTAAAACTGCAGTGAAGAGTGGGGAAGCCATGGGGAAACTTCAGCCTTTTACTGTCTGACTGATTTTATGGTAGTGGTAATTGCTCTCTGTATAGCCACATGAAACCAAAATGGATATGAACCTTATCTATAAATATAAAACTCTTACAAGTATAAATTTGTTATAAATACGAGTCTCAAATCAGTTTTGACAGTGGGCACCTTCTCCCTTTAAGCATATTTTACATTGGTTATAGTCCAGTTTCATTTAAGTGGAACCAGTAAATAAAAGTCCCAGTCATGTTAAATAACTGTGGAAACCCTAAAACGTACATTTACTGGCATGTTCCCTATAATACATCATTGTAAACATTGACCTGTACTCTTGACCTGAATTTCACGGGTTAGTTCTTGACAAGGAATGGTCCGGTCAATATAGAAAAGAGAAGATACTGAGTTGACTGGTCACATTATCGATATCCCTGTCCATGTCGGGATACTTTCACATAGCAGTATTGCTCTAGAAATAGCAAAATTACTGGAAACATGGCAAGGGAAATGTGGTAGAAACTTTTCAACATTTTGGGAGCAGGTAACACTGCAAACTTGTACCTCTTCAGAAAATCCACATGCAACAGTTTGCAGGTTAGTTCCAATTTTCGCTATTTTGTAGTAGGATCAAGTGTAATATACTACCAAGCTTACCTGACTTCCACTTTATAAAAAATAGCATTCTGCTGTTACAGGTACATAAGTAGTAAATTAATATTACTTTATTAAAAAAAATATGTAAGGTAGGCTTAATCTAAAGCTCCCTGGAATCAATGGAATATTCCTCTCTAGCTTCAGAGGCTTTAAGCTTTGAATGGAAAATCAGTATGATTAGAACAAATACTTTCAAAAAAAGACTGGTATTGCTAGTTTATAAATCCTGTAAGGATCAAAAAGCTAAAACTAAATCAAACCAAACAAAAAAAGCCTCCGTAAACCCCCCACCCCTGAGAAAAAAACACCACCACCAACAAAAGGCCCAGTCCTGGTGTTTACAAAATTGATAACTGGACAAAACAGAGAGAGAGCAATTGAAATCTTCCATTTGTAGAAAAGCAGTTTCTTACTCTGCCACAATAGCCCAGCTATTGCTATCCAGATGCAAAATCTCTCTGATGTTGATTCAGTTCTTGGACAGAAAATACATTGCCTACAAAAAAAAAATGCATTTCTTATGATCATTTCCATAACAGTGAAACAAGCTTATTTGGAAATGAACTATAACTGCCAATTAGTTTGGCTAGCCATCAGACTTCAGTGTTAGTCATCATCATCTGTGGACCGGTTTTAGTGTTCCTGACCCGCATGCTTGTGAGACTTGTGTGCTTCTCTTAATTTTAACAATATATTTGAATTTTGTTTAATTCATATCTTTTTCATATACCTCTTGAGCTGAAACCACTCACTTACAAATAACAGCGGCCAAATGCTTCACAAAGTGCAGGTAGATAGTACAAGTTTATTTTTCCATGTGTTTGGAAAAAATGAAATTACAAGAATAATAGGTGTTCAAGTCCACAGTAAGAGTTAGAACTCACTTTGTGTGAGAGGAAGAAAAATGTATCGCTGTGCCCAGATGAAAAGTATATACAGTTTTGAAATAGAGAGTACATCAAGTATAGACTACAAAAATTGTAGACGTTGGACGAGATCTGCATTGCCAGTACATGGAAGCTGATTTCTTTATGCAGATTTTGTTTTCACTGATGTTATGAAGGTGTTACACTGGCTGGGGGCCATGACAATGTGAAAGTAAATTGTTGGGGTTTTGCTAGCAAGCAGCAAACTTGCCTGGAATTTATAGTATGTAAGGTAAGCATTCCTAGCAAAACTCTGGCTGAAGGCAGTTATAAGATGTACGATTCAAATATGAACTACTTAATACTTGCTATTGTTATTGGAGAAGAGCTGAAACAGGAAATTTTGGAAAAACAGTGCTGCTGTGGAGTCTTTCCCTTAATAAATTAAAATCTACTATTTATTTATAGAAGATGGCATTTTTATAGTAGTTGAAAATTAGAATAATGGAAATAAAACTTAATTGAATGGCCAGTAATAGGAAAGTGTCCTAACACACAGGTTCTGTGTAATAAATAAAATTTGGCCAGATCTAACAGAGGTAGATCAAACAGGAATATGTTAAAATGTTATTGACAAGATCTGATCCATCTTTAATAATGTTATCTATGGTTTAACAGACATTATCACAGCATGGATGAATTCAGCCACTATGACTTGTTGGATGCAAGCTCACACAGAAAAGTTGCTGAAGGACACAAAGCAAGTTTCTGCCTTGAAGATACCTCCTGTGATTATGGATATTATAGACGGTATGCGTGTACAGCGCATACGCAGGTAAGAGTTGGTTCAGAGACAACTGAGTTTCTTTTCCCCATCTAATTTATCTTTGGATTTTTTTTCTACCAATCATCTGGTGTCCTAAATTATCTGATGCCCTAACTAGCTCTGAAATTCTCCATCGTAGAGGCCAGGATAGCAACCTGGAGACTTGTAACTTACCCAGGTGCTGCTAAATGTGGGTGTCTCATTAAAATGCAGGGACACTCATTAGCCTAGCATCACTGGTGACTAAACTATATTAAAACACACCTCAAGTTCTTGTGGTTGTAGGACTGGTCAAGCAAGCTAAAGGTAACTCAGGACCGAGTCAGTGAAGAGGCTGGTTCCAGTGTTGACCCCCCATAAACAGCTGGGTGATGTCCTTGGCTGGTCCCAGAGTTCAAGCTGGTGTTTTCTCCCTTGCAGAGCATGAGGCTGCAAGGTGCTGAATTCCCTTCATACCTATAGTGACTGCCTGGCAGTCCAACACAGAAAACTTACAGCATAATTTTATGTGTGCATAGAAGGCTGTTACAGAGAATGGCAGCCATGTGAACATTATGATGGGTCATGTACAAATGTAAAGCAAGGTGTTTGGGCTTATTAAGGGAACAGATAAAAAATGGAATGTACCGTTATGATATTATACAAATCCATGGTAGACTCTTGCCTTGAATGGGGTTCCAGTCACCACCTCTCAAAACTTAAAAACCCACATCAACCAGCCCCAGGAGAACAAGGATGATCAGCATGCAGTATGGCTACAACACTAAGAGATTTTATAGACTATTCCATTTGGAAAATCACAAATTCTTAGAATTCTATGATTCTAAATAATACCAAATCTTGATGGATGGAAAGAGGAAATTGTTGATATTCACTGTTTCTCACAGTACAAAGTTTTAAGGATATCCAGAAGAACTGTCAGTCAACAGCTTTGAAATGGAGAGAAGTACTCTTTTGACACATGATAAAGTACTAAATTCCTTACCATAGGAATGGCAAGAGACCAAAAATATCTATATGGGTTTTAAAAAATTTAGACAAAGTAATGGAAGCTACTAAACACAAAAATGCGATCGTACCCTATGTCTTAAATACAGTTAAATGCCTGGTGAATGGTATTTGCCTGGGTAAAGGACATTACACATCCCATTTCTTATGTTCTTGTCTCCTCAAGCATCTACTGCTGACCACTGTCAGAGACGTGACACTGAGTTTGATGGATCTGTGGTTTAACTCAGTGTGGCCATACATATACATAAACTTGTATCCCTTTTTCTGCAGTTTTTAATCTAGGAGGTAGTTATTTTATCACAGAGAAATGACAGCTATGCTTCACTGGCTGACGTGTCCACATTTGAATTTTAAATATAATGAATGATCTGCAATACATAAAAGCTTTGAAGAGGTTTTATAAATATCTTTTCTCCTTCTGGAGACTATGACATCTAGCTAAGCAACATACATATTTTATAGCTGGAGTATTTGTGTCACTAGAATCATGGCTGTGTCAGCGTTTCCACTGGAAGCCCATATTTCAGGGGTTTGTAATTGGACTGTAAAACTTTCCTCCAGCCTCAGACTTGGCACACACATGTGAGAGTCTGAGCTGATCACCAGCTGGACCAAGAGGGAATTCCTATAGGACTTGGGTTTTGTGCACTCAATGAGTTGCCAGAACAGATCAGCTTTGCTCAGAGCAATCCGTATTGGCCATGGTTAAAGACACCAGATTTGAACCACCGATACATTCATATATGGAGATTCTTACTAATGTTCCTAACAGCAAAGAAGTTTTCAGAAAAGATTAGTCTGGAAGAAGGGCTACATTTTCAATGCTCTCAGATTCTTGTGTCACTATTTGCCTGGAGAGACGCCATTTCTGTGCAAAACTCAATGTGAAAATGGCTCTAGACTCTACTACTAAAAGACGGCACTTTGGCAGAGCACATCTATAGCAAAAAGTTGCATCATTCCTTTGTATTCAAGGACCTCAGAAGCTATTTACTTGAGATGTAGTGATATTTAGGTCTAGTCTTTAGTCATTTTTGATTTTATTCTCATTTTTTGTAGAGAACAGTAAGTAATAGCATCAACAATATTTACATAAAAGGAGTACTGTAACAAGAGATAATAAAATACAGATGTCTCGCAGATGAACAACTGTCAATAGTATAGGTGTTTCATATACAATAGTAATACTGTGCTGTTTATAAAACTGATGTTAGACTTACGTGTTGTAGTTTAGATATTAAAATAAAATGCCAATAAATCTTTTTAGTGAAATGCGATGATTAAGTGAACTTCAGTCTAAGTGTCCCTAGTGTCTAGAATGTTACTATTCCTAATGATTTTCTGACATCCATCTTAACTTCATTTTTAAGGGACTGAGCCCCGGCTGCTATGACACTTACAATGCTGATATAGATTGCCAGTGGATTGATATTACAGATGTAAAACCTGGAAATTACATTCTGAAGGTAAGGGTGTTGGGAGTGGGGAGGTTAGGGGTTTTTTATGTTTTTTATGTTTTTTTTTTTTTTTAAAGAAGCAAATCATATGCATATGTCCTTTTGTATGTAAATTATAAACTCAAACCTGGAAGTAGACAACACTGTGCTTTCGCCCCTTAAGGTGAGCGTAAACCCCAGCTATTTGGTGCCTGAATCCGATTACTCCAACAATATAGTACGCTGCGATATACGCTATACAGGCCACCACGCATATGCCTCTGGCTGTACAATTTCACCGTAAGTACATTCCTTTGTCTTTGCAACTGTTTTATATTCATAGTCCTAAAGCTGACAAACAAATTTCTAAAGCTTAGAGATTTACTTTATATTGAACAAATAATCCCACCCTTAATTCTAGCAATACCAATTTCTTCAGTATGTTGTTTTCTTGGCTTTCAGTGTGTTAATTCAAAATTCAGATGGTACTCTTCAAAAGCCTTTTTTGGCAGGAATGATGGGAACAATTGCTTCACTGTTGATACTGCATAGCTTTCAAATCCTGACCTCCAGTAATTAAGCTATTTCCGTAAGGCTAGCACTGATTTTTAAAAATTAATCAGGCTTGAAAAACAATCACAAGTGAGAATTTTGCTCCTGCAATCATGCCATCAGGAGAGACAGCACTTTCAAAATTGCTGCTACTGTCTGGGCTGCATACCTCTGGCTCATGCCTTCTTTGTATTTGCACTAAAACCTTTCTGTGCTCATTCAATAACCATTTATAACACCCACACAGAACTGTTGAGCACTTACAGAGCTCTTAAAACATTCTGCAAAATCCCACACGTGTATGTTACTTTGCTGCTGCTGACACAGCAGCCATCCTCCCTGAAAAGTTCTTCCAGACACATTCCATTTACAGTTTAGTTCTTTAAAAGTTTAAACAATGCCACAATTATGGCTCCCCCCAGCCTCCATAAGGCAAGTTCATTTAATTAATATTGTCACAGTAGATCTACTGTAGCTTAGTATCTGTGAAACATGCACACACAGAACAATCCGTTTATCGTAACGCAGAGGTAAGCAGTTCTCAGGATAATATATTGCTCATACACAATATTTATCAAGTGGTTTCATTTGGATTGTGTAAGAAGTGAGTATTAACATTGTTCATGTGAGATAAATTCCAGAGCAGTAAATGAAAAGTAAAATAAATGACCAGTATAGTCTACTACAACAGCATCAGTGAAACAAACATACTGAATTAATGTGATTATTTCTTAATTACTTTTTAAAATATTAATTCCTTACTTTGTATTAGGAAACCAGTAGTTAAATGAGGCTAAAATGAGAAACATTTTTTCATGCCAGTTTGGAGATTGTATGTATAATCACACTTCGGTCATAAATGCGATGTTAAATGGCTTCAGTAAAATCCTGTATTTGTTCTCGCCGTGTGGTGGTCAGACCTGCAGGAAACAGAGGAAAAAGAACAACAGACATCCTGCGGGTTATGAGCGATTATTTTTGGTGGCTCTGTGACAGGAGTTTCTAAAGCATTTCTCTGTAACTGGACTAATTGGTACTTCTAGGAACATTGTTTCTGCTCACATTCACATGGAAGGGAAATCTATGCTTCATGCTTTTCAGGTTTAGTCTCCTCATCTTACCTCTGTAAATGTTATCAAGTAAATATATCCATGCAGGGTGAGGAAGCAAAATTTCTGTAATTGTTTGTTGACCTGTGCCTTAAAGCTGACAAAAGGATTCTTAGCAGATACTCTTTTTATATCTGCTTGGCCAACTGCATAACATTGTTTATTTTCTTTCGACAGATACTGAGAAAGATGCAAGAAAATGGATGAGACGGTGCCAAATGTTTTGAACTGAAGCATCATTATATAAACTTCAATAGGATGTAAACACTATAGAAACAAAACTACAGAACATACACACATACACCCACACACCTTATGTGATTTTGAGGCACTTCAGCTGCTTCTCAACCAAATATGTAACTGGATTTTACACATTTAAATTGGCATTACTTTTATTACTGTTGAAATGTGTGGAACTGGTGATTCATGCACAGATACTTTAAATTTTGAAAATCTAACTCATTCATAAAAACCTAAGCATTTCTTAACTTCTGAAAATG
Source organism: Ardeotis arabs (assembly GCA_011801015.1). NCBI lineage: Eukaryota > Metazoa > Chordata > Aves > Otidiformes > Otididae > Ardeotis > Ardeotis arabs. Next base: position 10,335 of record JAAGAY010140155.1, read on the forward strand.
TGGAGTTTAGGTGATAATAGACTTCAGTGGGAATATTACTGGTGAATGAATTGAACATATTTTAAAAGGTAGCAAAAATCTATGTAAAAATGAATTAAATAAAATGCAATAGGAAGTACTAATGCCAGCTATCTCAGAAAATACCAGAATGAAAAACAGCTTAAGAGTAATGCTACAGTACCATTAAAATAAAACTTGCTAGGACACGTTGATATGAATGAGAAAAGTACATTCAGTTTTCAACATATAGCAGAGAAATACCCATATATATATATATCAGTTATACCCCCCCAGGAAAAGTTATGTTTACATTTTTAATACATTAGAAGTTTTTCCATTTTCTTAAGTAAAAAACAGATGGGGTTTTGAAAGAAACCTTTCATCTGTGGGAATTAATTAAAGAACTTATCCACCTTTCTATGTTCAAGAGATTTTTCAAGGTGGGGCTTTTAAAAGACTTCTGCAAACTTAATGTGGATAAATACCTGCCAAGAAAAGGGCTCTTGGAGATGATGAAGAGTCCCTCATGTAGTCATCTGGAAAACAACCAACTTGAACAGGTTAACCATCAAAATAATACAGGCTGTTAACTCAGGTGGTACCACAAAAAGAAGTAGGTCAGAATCTCTAACAAAGTATTTTTGTCACGGAAAAGCCTATTACCTGCTTCCCCCTTAAGTACTGTATTTGACTTTTAAAATGTATATCTCAGTATTCAAACAATGAAGTTGAAAATATACTATATATAGAGGGAGAACAAATGTCAATGTATTTAACATCCTACTTTAGGCTGTTCAGGAACCAAATACAACATTGTTAAGGGGAAAAACTTCCAGCCCAAATTAAAGTTTTTGCTGAACTGCTTAACTGGTGCTGGGTACACCACTCCTCCTCCCATCCCCAAATTATTTGCTTTTGCAGTGCACCCTGCTGTAAGCTACAGTAGCTGTGATTTTGTTTTTAAACTGTGAAATAACATATCACAAGGGGATCTGGCGGTTTTTTTTCAGAAGATTTCTGATCATGTAAAATGAAGGATCTACTTTTGAAACAAAGGGACCTAGAAATATTGATTAGTATTGGTTAAGTTTAATCAGCAGGGAAAGCTAGTATCTTTTTTAAAAAAATTGAAAAATACATGTGCTATTCAGTATAAAAATCTGAGAGGTATGGAGAGGTTTTATTATAATTCTTGAGAATACTTCAGACAGTATTTGGAAGTATTTTACGCAATAGAACCCTATGGATTTAATCTGGATGCTTTATGAATTATTGTAATAACCTTTAAGTATCAACTTGTTCTTTACTACATATATTTAAGCTTATTTCATGATTGTAAAGTATTTCCACCTTAATCATAACTTGGTTATAAATTTGCACAACTAGTACGTATACTTAAAAAGAATCTGAAGAACCAGCAGCCCAGTGATTACTGCCCAACATCGGGAGAGGGTGCAGAATGAATACCATTTATAATGGCAGGTCTCTTCTTGTTTGCTGAGAGATCCATTTTAGCAATCACTCACCAGTATGGGCAACAGACAGAAGCAAAATTTGGAAACTGGGTTTATTAGAAAGCCATTTATTAAGAAATGTCTGCAAAAATGAGGGTCTGTTTAAAGTCTAGGCTTCTGAAATCTCAGCTCAAAGTTTTTAAGATTAAAAGGTGTTAAGGGATGCAAATGCATTCACCTTTCTATAGATTTTGGTCAAAATGGGGTGAAAGTCCTGATAGCAGCTTGGGCAGTGAACACAAAAGCTACTGTAATGGAAGCTAGGCTGTAGGCACGGGCTGCTTCCTGCTAAGAGGTTGTGTGCTCGTACCTCATTGTGCCTGACGCTGCATGTGGGATGAGAGAGCACTAACTGGACACGGAGCAGCCACAGAAATTGAGTTTATCCCTCGGCTTACGAGGCAGTAAAGTGCTCACACGTCTATACCCAAACTACTTGCAGAACTCCACTGAAGTCAGCAAGGCGCCAAAGGACCTTGAGCATCCGTGTAGGTGGAGCAAGTTTTAATACTGGACTTAGTCCTTTCAGTGGGAATGGCCTGGTTCAGAAAGGTGTTGAACGCCATAACTTTGAATATTGGGGATATTGTAGCTACAAAAATGTAGCTTTTTTTTTTTCCGTAGCAAAATATTGTATTTGTTTTGAAATGTGTGTAAAGGAACATGAGAGTGATGTACAATAGCACAAAAATTGCCTAAGATAACATGAACAGTCTATTTAGAAAAAAAAAGGATTTTAGGATTAAAAAAAATGAAGGAATGTGACTTTCACTTCCCCTGTTTAACTGTAGTAAATCACAATGCAGTAGAAGAGTTTATTATATAGAATGTGTAGAAGTAGTTCTAAATAGGGGAGTGCCAACCAGTGTTTTCAGTATCTTGGCTCTGCAGTTTTGACCCAGACACCTTGACTTACTTTTTTCATACTGGAATACATTTATGGGATTACGTGCATTTTTGTTGAAAAACATTTGTAAAGTTTTGATAAAAGCTTATTTTATACAGCAAATTATATTTTTGAATCCTTTTTACCAGACATTGGGCTTATTCCCATCATCTTTGAAAGACATCTGGCCATTGCTCTCAGTGGGAGCAAAATCAGATTTAAATTTTGTGAGAATTCTAGTACGAATTTGCTGTCTTGCAGTCTCAAATGTCCTTTGAAAAGCCAAATCGTAAAAATGTGTGTGAAGCAATTACCTGCCACATTTCAGGTCTTCAGATAAAAATTGCACATAAGGAACATATTGTATGTCAGGCTCATTACAGGAGGAGTTTATGTATTTTTTTTAATCCTGAAATACATTTGGTATTTGCATATTTCTAGATGAAAGTGTAACAAAAACGACAGATTGGTCACCAATGGAACCAACATATTGTGTAGATGATGTTTTTGTGTTAGTAAAAGTCTACTTGTTTTTTCTCTGCTCCAAAGTTTACTATGCAGTGTCGAATGAGTGCAAACACCAAGCGTACCTTCCTATAGTCATTCATGCATTGTTTGCAGTATACTCATTCAAAACCAGCAGGGTGAATTTCACAAATGAGACATCGAAAGGTGGTTTATCCTGTGCCTCACATTTATGCCGATAAGGCATTTTCATTCTCTCCAAATCCTAAAAGGTGCTGAAAGATTTTAACTTGAATTAAAACCAAAGAGTATGTTATTGGGAGGTTTTATTATGCAACTCAATGCTACAGATACAGTGAAATGCCACTTGTTTTTGCAACTTTTTTAAGGTTTTTCGTTATTTTCTTCACTTTTCTTCCAAGAGTCTTAATTTCAGTAACTTTGCATCTTTATCTGAAGAGCTCTAATTTATAATATTCAGGCACTAGCTTTGTATTCTTCATTGCACTTTCATATTCTTGTGTTACATGCCCGTATTATGGTTGCAAGTTTATGTGAAAATGACTTGAATAAAATGTTTCAAGCGTTCTACTTGTTGAAGTATTATACTTAAAACATAGGCCAGATACATCTCTCAATGAGAAAGCGTCAATTGAAGTTGTTTTATCTGTATGAAAATCAAGAAAGCTCTGTCATACTGACATGGTCTCAGAAAAAATGTCACAAGAAGTTAGAAACAAGAAAGAAAAAGCTGGAAGGAGTGATAAATTACCTCTCACACTACACAAAGGCTTAACACGTGAAGCCATAACACATGAGGTATGGTTCAGCTGGATACAAGATTTCCTTACCGTATCATCTGTATCTGTAGGAACAGGAACTTAGAAAACACTTTCAGAATTTCTGCTCCAAAGACTTTCCTGTCATAGAAAGATCAGTTGAGCAGTACATGGTAGAAAGTCTACATTAGATTAGTCTACTCTAAAAAATTGACTAACATTTAACCCTCAGTTACTCCAAAAACATTTTATCCTTTGTTATTTATGTTCTCTGAGTACAAACCAACATCCTGCTGCCTCTTCAATCTGTACGCTAAACTGATTAAACAGGCTGAATTGAGCGGCATCTCTTGTCCTTCACTGAGGGATTAATACAGAAGAGCATCATTGAAAACTCTGGAATGTTCATTTTATGAGTTTGTCAAACACTTAAATAGCAACTAATGGCACACTTGGCTTTGAGTAAATGGAGACAAAAATGATGCAATACCTTTTAAAATTCATAACATAAATGTGGAATTATTTCGGATATAAACAGATATAAACGATGATATTTCTATAATTTATTTAACAAAATTATTCCTATACCAGTATGGAGTCCATGTTAAAGCTAAGAGCTTCAAACTGAGAATTCCTGCAAGTGCTATCCCTAGAGTGCATAATGCAGTGTGGATGAGAATCCATGCAAACACCAAAATGCAGTCAAAAATGCATACAGTTATTGCAGGAAGTATATTCAAATTTATTGAAAATAAAGCATCTCCTAGTTTCCAAGTATCTTCTGCCTGCTATTCTACTATCTCATTTTCACACTAGATCACCTGCCTAGTACTGAAAAGTGATCTATCACCAGTCTACAATTAGAAAGCAGCCCAACACTTTCACTTAAGAAAGTATTGCTGTAACTGAATTTTAATTCAAGCCCTATTTCTCTTGATCTAATCAGTTCAGAAAAAACGATTATAGAAATATTTATGTGTGTTTGGAAGTCTTCAAACTGGTGCTACCCATTGTACACCTATCATTCTTTTTTAAAAAATATCACACTTAAACTAATATTGACTCTTTTAGAAGACACTAAAAAATCTGAGATTGTTTTGTCACTAAGTCCGAAATAAAAAAGTTGTGCACCTGAAGCAGTTTAGTGGTAGCTGACAGTATGTGGCCCTGACTGAGAAAATTTCTTCTGTGATATGGTACTGAACTGAGAAGCATGGTTCTCAAGGTTTTTAAAATGTAATCACCACAGAATGAAATAACTTTCCATATCACTATAAAAATAAATAGGTAGCACTTTGTGAGAGGTCTCTGACTAAACAGTATTACAGATATAAGTTATGTTAAAATCATGAATATACTGAAAATGTTATGTTGTTATAATGAGGAGAAAATGTTCTGAACTTTATCAACAACCTCCAGGCAAGTTCACTGGTTTTATCAGTTCACAAAAAGATTGCCCAGTTGCCCTTAAAAAATACTATCAAGTCTCAACCACTACTACTGTTGTGCACAGTGCACTGAGGCTGCGATCCAGGTGAGTCATTAAGCTCCAGCTAAGAGCTGTAGTAACCCATTAAAATATGAAGTAATGCCAGTAACCTAATCTCTCTTCTCTCATTCATGTTCAGTGTATGTTATCTTTTTTCTCTTCTTTAAAGTAAGAGCTCAGAAGTGTTTTGGAAGAAGAAAAAAAAGATGTTTTGATAAGTCAGGTTTCCTTCAGGAAGAATTCTATGGCCACAAATTACAGCTCTAAGAATGTAGTAAGAAACATGCTCAAACGCCAAGATAAACCAACACTCAGAGGTCTCTGAGCACATGCAAAAAAGCACTTTAGAATATAAGCTCCTTAAAGTTTCTTTTTTTTTTTTTTTTTTTTCCAAACTACTTGCAATCTTTAACTTTTTGGCTTTTGATGTGAATCAACTCTTAAAATAGGATGCTCATCTGCTAGAAGAAAGATAAGCTGACAATGAAAAATTGTATTATAGCTGATGGCATCTACCAAAATAAATTTTTCTTGCTTTTTATTGGAACCAGAAAAGTCACATACCAACCATTTGTTTGGCATAGCATTTGGCTAGGACTTAATTTACTTAAAGCATTGAGGATTAGCATTTGCATCTGGAAAACTCAAGAGTTTGTATATAGCAGGCAAATCCATGGCTTTTTCTACAAAATATGATAATGCCCTATGAAACAACAGTAAACATATTTCCATGTTTTATTTTGATGCTTTTGGCCTTAGATGCTGTTCTATATGATACAGTAAAAATAACAACAGAAACCACTGGGAAATGGAAGGTTATTTGAATTCTAATTCCTCTGAGTGCCTATGCCATTCACGAAGATAATACCACACATACTGACATTTGTTTAGGATGCAGAAAAGAAAGTCTAACCAAGTGGAGCAAAGACACGCATAGATAATAATACAAAATGGACCAAAGGGAACATTGAGCCTTCAAAAACTTAACACAGGATGGGAGAATGGGCAGAAATTGCTGGGCTACAAATATTAAGATACAAAGTCTGCGGGGGAGAGAGAGAGAGGTGGCCATACCAGCAACACTACATTAAGAAACCTAAACTTGTTTCTGGCATTTGTCTCTAATTTCATCCCAAGCGGAATACAATGAAGTATTACAAAGTGACTACACGTTTTGGACACATCCAATAACTCTCCTGTGGAGCTGCTGATGACAGTCATTTCTTGACTCAGTCCTACGTATACAAATCACAAGGAGTAGATGAGGTGGGAAGAGACCTCTGGATATCAATCAGTTCAAACCCACTGTCCAAGAAGGGTCACCTCAAGATGGTTACCCAGGACTGTGTCCAGTCAGGTTCAGAGTATCTCCAAGGATGGAGACTCCACATTTTTTCTGGGCACCTGTGCCAGTGCTCCATGACTCTCACAATGCAAAAGGTTTTTCTTGTTTAAGTAGAATTTATTGTATTTCAGTTTGTGCCCACTGTCTCTTGTCTCGTCACTTGATAGCACTGAGAAGAATCTGTCTCGATCTCCTTTACACTTCCCCTCACCCCCCCATATTTACACACATTGATAAGATCCCCGTGAGCCTTCCCTTCTGAACAGTCCCAGCTCTCTCAGTCTCTACTCATATGTCAAATACTTCAAGCCCTTTCTCATCTTGGTCAGCCTTTGCTAGACTCTCTCCAGTCTGCCCACATACCTCGTGTACTGGGGAGCCCAGAACTCAACCCCAGCACTTCAGATGTGGCCTCACCAATGCATCACAGGGCATGGATCACCTCCCTTGTCCTGCTGGCAACACTCCTTCTAAGGCTGCCCAGGAGACTGCTGGCCTGCTCAGCCAAAGCATAGAAAAAGATTGTTTTCTGTAAGAGTGTAATACATAGGAAGGAGTTATACACCTTAAGGGATTACAGATTCCACAAGTTTACATGGATTTAAGACCAGACAAATCAGCAGAAAATAAATCCATTAAGGCTTATTAAACACAACAAACTACAAGGTGTCCTTGAGCTATAAAACGGAAGCTTGACAAGTTGGAAATTGGATGATGTATCACCGCGTGCTTCCTCTATCCCTGTGTTTAAAGCATGCCTTTTTGACTACTATTGAAGGTATTAGGATAGATGGACCTTTGATCTGATGCAGGGCTATTCTTAAGCTTTACAAAATGCTACATGAGTTGTACAGTGCATTATCTTACATCCACTGCAGTAATTTACCAAGTTTCTAAATTTATCAGATTATGAAGGATACAAGATTACAAAAAATAACTGTATTTAAATAAACAACAGTGTTAAAGATTAATTACAAGTTCAGAATTTGTTTCTATAAAGCAGTAGGAAAAGCACCTGAAGAAAAGTGCAATGAAGATTTCACCTCAAATCCCAAATAAAGGAACTCCTAAACTCAGAATGGCACTGAAAAGTCGTTTCTTTGTGTACAAAGCCCTTTCAGTTCTTCAGCATTCTTTCAGAAAGGACAAGACAACCACGTTGGAGCACCCAGATACATCCACCAGGACAACAGTATTAAAGACAGTCTTTCAGTTCTTCAAATAGGCAGCATAATCAAAAGACAGAGATCACAATTTAGCAGGCCAGTATTTTATTCTCTCCTGAAATTTTCATATCATGGATACATGGGCTTTTCCAGCTACCTGATACATTCACGAATTTGAGAAGTCTCTTCAGGTTTAAGAATCTATTACTTTTTCTCAGATGAGACGTATTTAATAATATAGTCCTAACATTATTACCTCAGTATTTTGTATTGTCACCTGTCTCTTGACATCCAAGACCTCATACAGTTTAAAGTACATTTTTACACAAAAAAGCTCCAAAGAATCTGTACCATACATACATGGCACAAATGAAGTTCCTAAAAACCATTTGTTCACATTAGAGTGTATTTCATAAATGGTGGCACTATGTAATGGGACTTAAGAACCAACACTGTGTGACCATACATTAATTAACAGGCAGCACATCAAATAAATGAAGCAATCTTCATTATTAACAGAGGGTAAGTTCTAGCAGCTGCTATTTTATAGGTTGCAAAAGATAAGGACAGTATAACACAAATGCTCAAACAGCAGTTGTTCCTTCGTAAGAAAATACCATGGGACGCAAATCCACAAGAATCTTTTTAAAAAATGTAAATTTACATACAGTCTAGTCATCAAATTTAATCTTTTTCCCTTGGAATGCTGTAATTTGAGACATTTGTTCCCGACGTCTCCTGCTTGCTTCCCATGAAGGATGAAGAGGCTGCTCCAAACGTGCTTTCTTATTGTCAAACTTAATACCTGCAGCTTTTGCAAATGGTTGCTTCTTGAGCTGTGGTTCCTTTTTAAGAAGAGCTGTGCAAGAAGCACAAAATAAAACATTAACTACATCATAAAAATATGCTAAAACTACCTTAGAATTGCAGTTATTTTCACGAATTTCTTAACAAGCCATGGGGAACACATTAATCTGAATGTTCACAGCAAGATTTTCTCATCTTGCAGCCCAGTAAATTGTTACTTGGTAGACTGCAAATAGTTAAGATTTATTATTACTGACCACATTCAAAATCTGTGTAGACAAATATTCAGCACAATCTCAACTTTTTTCTTGACAGTAAACCAATGAGATATTACACAATGTAACTCAATATAACTGAAACGATACCCATGATCCAATGAATTCCAAAATGGAATCATATACTGTAAATGGAATAAAATACTGAAGGAGCTATTGAAGGAAGTACTCAGGGGATAAATTACTTTTTCAATACCATAATCTGACACCTCTACCTGTGCAAAGGTAACACTAACTGCCTAATATGAAGATAGACAGAAAAGTACTTTCCTGTGTAAACCCTACTTTAAGTATTTCTAATATCCAAAAATAGGAAATAGCAAACAATATCCACAGATTAAAATGAAAGTTCAACACCTTGACCATTTTAAGAACAAATGTTAAAATATATGGCACAAAATTGAAATGAAACAAAAACCAGTTGATCAGGATTAGACTGCAGAGGCAAAAAAATCTCAAGATGTTTTTACTCTTACAACTTTACCAGGTTAAGTTATACATACCTGTTCTTCCATTTTTGAGAGGCTGGTCTTCAATAGTTCTAAAAATAAAAAGAGAATTTGAGATTTTTCAAGAAACTTGTAAGATGACAAATGCCTTTGAATAAAGAATTGTCATCACCAAAATACATATGCAACGACTTTTCAAGCATAACATGCAAACCCCTTATATATTGTTTCCTATTTATCAATAAAGAAGTAGAAATAGAAGTATTCAGTAGTGATTTAATTTGGATGCAGGTCTAGTTAGGAATACTATGTACATGTCAGTGCTATTGTGAATATGAAAAATATGTTAAGTGTCAAGAAAGCACAAGAAGACTGCAGAGTAGTTTAAGTGAAAATGTTCTAAGCTGTAACTGTCTGAAATTCTCCTTGTTTGGTAAGGGCTACTAAAAATCACAACAATTTCCATTATTGGGAAGGAGAGAGGGAATGGAGAATACAACAAGGGGAAAAGGTTTACCTTGTTCTGTTTTGAGATTTCTGATTAGAGGTAGACAAAGAACTGCAAAACATTGATTCTAGCTTGCTTGCTTTTGCATGTGGCTTGCTTTCTTCCATGATGAAACCTTGTGCTGTCCCAGGTGTGGTGTTCTTTTCTTTCTTCATTATGTTTTTCTGAAGTCTATCCTTTTCTTTTGCTGACAAAAGATCAGTAAGTGCTGCTGTCTTCTTCTTCCTTTTTACTTTGCCAATGAAGAAATCATCATTGCTGCCACTGTCAGAATCTGATGACTGGTTATAAAACCTTTCTTCAGTACTATCATCATAGTACTCCTCTTCAACAGGTTGTTCCTGGTCACTATCATCATTAATTGTTTCTTTTGTTGCATTTAATTTGTTCATGTTCATATTTTCTTTCCTTTTTTGACAGCCAAATTTCTTCCCTGTTTTACTCTGAGTGACTGCTTGCATTTCTACTGCGTGAAATGAAGATTCTTCTGGAGCACATGCTCTCTCAGTTTCCACAGTTTTCTGCTCAGATTCACTCTTGCAAAGTTCTTCAGTCACCCTGTCAGCTTCTCTTTTTGTACTCATTTTTGTTTTGTCTTCACATCTTTGCTGTTTTTGAGCTACTTTAAGAGCTTGGTCATCCAAATTGCTATTGAAATCTTGCGCTGATTTAGGCTGTTCTTCTGACTTGGACTTTTTTGAAGAAGTGGCTTTGTCTGTGTTCTTTCTTGCATCCTTAAAAGCTTTTACAGCAGCTATACAAGGGGCAGAAGAAAAATATTTTGTTGTGGCTACACATGGGTTTACATAAGTTATTTTAATATAATAAAATATTTTTGCAAGTTAAATACGATGTATTGAGTAAGTGCATTTTGAATGTCCTTATCAATCAGGTACTGAACACATGGGGCAAGAAATAGCTTAGAGTACAGCACCAACAAAAGTGAGGGAAAGAACTTGAAATTATTACCAAATGAATGTACCGTTAAACTTGGGTTTAACTGTGAACTTCTCTTTCAGCAAATAATCTGCAGCCGATAATCATGTTCATTTAGGGCATTACTTTGTGTGTAAAAACTGCAAACAATTTTAAAAATTGCTAAGATGTAATTAAATAGGTATTTTACATGCTCTGTTATTAACAAAGTAACTTCGTGACATTGTTATTAGGTCTTAGCCCTTTTAAACATTGATTTCAGTTGGAAAATTCATGTTTAAAGAGAACAGGAGATAACCTAAAGAACCAGGAAAGATTCCCTAAAGATTCTGGTGATGGTTTCCAGGGAAGGTTAAGAGAGTCATTTGCTAAACCTTCTACCTGCCTTTGGAAACCCAGTTGCAATGCTCTTTTACCTTCGTATCTGTGTGTTATTGTGCTCATTGCCAGTTCAGTCCTTTTTAATCTAGAGATACTCCATTATATCCATTTGATTTTTAGAGTTCCCATTATGAGCCCTGTTTGTCCTATGCTCTGTATCTTAAATGTCATATAGCCTACTTTTCGTGGTGTTGTTTTTTTTTTTTTTTTTACTTTTTTCTTTTTATACTGGTTGTGTGTATCAGAAATAGGTTGCCCAGAGAGGTGGTGGATGCCCCATCCCTGGAAACATTCAAGGCCAGGCTGGATGGGGCTCTGAGCGACCTGATCTAGTGGGGGATGTCCCTGCTCCTTGCAGGGGGGTTGGACTAGATGACCTTTGAAGGTCCAGTCCAACCCTAACCATTCTATGATTCTATGATTCTA
>JAAGAY010140156.1:0-12347 GCA_011801015.1 Ardeotis arabs
GGAGCGGGAGGGTGGTGGGCAGATTAGTGGGGAGTAGGCTTGAAGTGGCTTTAGAAGTAGTTTCTGGAGCCTAGAGTAAGGTGGTGTGCTTCTGAATAGGCTGCCTCTATTATTACTGATAAAGGATGTTTTATTTTTATAGTGGTGGCAGAGGGTTTTTTTTTCCCCTAGCTTCATTTCCCCTGTGTTTGTTTCGTATTTATTTTGCTAAGACTAATGCATTCATAAATACTATAGAACTCTAACAGAACTAGTGACTTGTTGGACTAGCAAATGAGGATTCTTGTCTTTCATGTACTCATTCCTGCTGCCTTTCTTAATAGGCATACGGCCTCCTATTGTGAATGGCCCAATGCCAGCACGGCCACTGGTTGCACTCCTGGATGGACGAGATTGCACGGTGGAGATGCCCATCTTGAAGGATGTTGCTACAGTGGCATTTTGTGATGCTCAGTCAACTCAGGAAATCCATGAAAAGGTGGGCAAGAGAACATGCAAGCATTTGGACATGGAGCTCTGCCTTTTAGAGTAACCAAAGCAGAGATTGATTTGGACTGATTTTTGTTGTAGGTGCTGAATGAGGCAGTAGGAGCTCTGATGTATCACACCATTACCCTTTCTCGTCAGGATCTGGAGAAATTCAAAGCCCTCAGGGTGATTGTGCGTATTGGCAGTGGCTATGACAATATTGACATCAAATCTGCTGCAGAATTAGGTATGATGACACCATTAGCGCTCTGTTGTGATCAGAACTGAATGTGAAGTGGAACACTGCACATGTTTTTCTGGTTTATAGCTGACTGTATTTAAAACCTTTTATGTAAAAAGATTTAGAGCTGCTTAGTATCAGGCATCTTTAGGAAGCTGACCAATATCGGAGCTGGTAAGTAGCTTGAAAGACAGGTTTTTCAGTTCTCGGATTGCTCTGCTATAGATGTCAGTGTTTTTGCTATTGTTTGGGATTCAGAAAACTGAATACCCTGTCTAGATGACTTTTGGTGAGGCAGCTTTGGGTTGTTTGTGGGAAAAGAATTGAGCAAACTGATGTCTGAAAGCAGCCTGCAACGCTGATGCAGGATAAACTCACTGTAAATGCTCGATAAGTGAGTTTTCCTGTTAATTCTTTGTATGTAGGTAGGTTCTAATTCAACGCTTTATCGTTGATCCGTTTAGAGCCCTAGGCATGTGAAGAGTCTCTGGATCAGGTGACAAAAAGTTGCTATTTATTAAATGTATGGCAGTGAGACTTTTGGACCTTGTAGTCTCCTAGGTGAGGTGGATCATCTCAGTACCCTGCTTCTTCGGGTTTGTGTCAGTGATTTTAAACCTTTCTTAATGTAATGCAGGTCAGATTAAGCTTAAATCAAATGCAAATGTTTATCTGTAAAATTGAAATAAGCATTACAATTTACAGATCTGTAAGAACAGATGAATTGTGAATAAATGAAGAGTGTGTATTTATCTAGTGCTTGAATCGGGTCTGAAGAGTCTTCTCATCTGAATGGTTCAACTGAATAGTCTCAAGAGTTCCTGGCAAGGTCTTTGGCTCTCATTCAGCCATTACGTTTTTGGTCTGAGTTTGGAACCTAATCCACTCTTAGGGTTCTCTACTTAAAGTCATTATCCATATCTTTGACTCATTCAGATTCAGAGCTTTCCCTTTACCCCCACTCCACACTCATTAACCCAAGGAGAAGTGGGTCAAAGTTCTTTCACCATCAGACTGCTGCTTGGCACTTTTGCTTTGGAGCAATAGTATGATGACCCTTATGCATAGCCAGATTTGCTTTTTCAAGGACAATTAATGATTATTTTCATGCTTAGCCAGGCCCTTTAGTTCATTCTGAGGTAAGATACAGTTCCTTAAGCGTTCTGAATCTTCAGGTCAGACCACAGGGCTGTTGCGTCTGTTTGCGTATTCTTACATTTAGGCGTAATATTGCATGTAAACACAAATTTGTGTCTAGCTGTGTAAGAGATGAATGCATGTGGCTTGTCTGAAGTTGAATGAGATGGTAACCAGTGAGATTAAAAGAAGTTAGGTTTCCCTGTCTCCTCTCCTCATGTCCCTCGAGTCGTCGGTGTGGCATTATGGCACAATTGCAAAGGATTTGATAGAGAAAAGGAGTCAGGGATATCTGGGACTGTGTGTGGCCATTGCTTTCCTACTTCTCTTGGGAGAGCGTGATCTGAGTTTAGTCGAGTGCCTTTGTAATAGGCTTACAAAAGAGTGATGCATTGCTGAATTTTATGTGCCTTCACCCATTGCCTAGATTTTATTCCTAATTTTTAGATACGTGGTGGACTTTTGAGGAGGAAGAGTTTCCTTGGTTTGTCAAGTGGCTAGGGTTATGCTGGGGACAAGACCATTTCTTCATCTAGTTATTTTTATTTCTTGGCTGGTTTGTTGAACAAAGGATAGTAGCAGTGGCAGTGAAGTGGTGTGGTGCCAGACCCTACCCTGCCCTGCCCCGGTTTTTTGTTTTGTTTTTTTTTTTTTTTTAGTAGACTGCTCAGGAGTGACCAGATTTTGCTACAGTGTTCCATCTTTCCCTTTCCTGATAGTAATTTGTGCTTCTAGGCTTTAACTCTGCTTGCATTAGTAATTTACCTGATAATTCTAGCCATAGGTTTTATCATCCCTTGTGATTTTGTGTTATTCTAGAGTGGGAGTGTTACGTGTTGTTATTTTTAAGCATAACTTCAAATGAATTTAGAGAGGCTCCTGTGGCTTCTCTTTGCATTTAATGAGTTAGTTACTTATTGTTGCTCCTGGGGAAGCTGATGCTTGTAGTGAGCATCTGGACAGTGAGGCATGAAAGAGCTCAACCATCTGTCTTAATTCTACAGTCTGCCAGTTAATCCATCAGTAGTGTCTCTGAAGTGAGTGTATCTTTTTGGATGCTGATCTTCTAAAACAGTCAATTTCTTGCATCACTTGTATGACCCAGTTTTCTCATTTCAGCCTGCCTTTTTTTTTTTTTTCCTGGTGAGTGTGTCAATCAAATGGATATTTATAAGGAAGGAATGGTGTTTCCTTGGGGTTAAAAAGCTGGCAGGTTGCATCTATGTTGCTGTAGAATGAGCTTCTGAAATGAATCCTGTGTTTCTTGGCAGTAGTTCTGGAGCACTGAATTAACTTTCAGCAGTTATGCCTGAAGAGCTCCATGCTGGTTTAGTGTTGTGATGCTAAAAATCTTACACGACCTCTGTGGCTTTGTAGGCATTGCAGTTTGCAACATCCCTTCTTCCTCAGTAGAGGAGACTGCTGACTCCACCCTCTGCCACATCTTGAACCTCTATCGCCGCGTTACTTGGCTACATCAGGCTATGCGGGAAGGGAATCGAGCCTCGAGTGTAGAACAGATTCGAGAGGTAGCTGGAGGCGCTGTGCGTATCCGTGGGGAGACTTTGGGCATCATTGGACTAGGTAAGTGATGGGAATTGTTAGACTGAAAAGTGAACTGCGAAAGTTTTTGGGAACCTAAGAGTCACAGACTGAAAAAAGTGATAATTTTACAGCTGTTCATTGTGAAACACACTGACTCATAAGGAATGCTAATGCCCTATTCTGTGATGCTGGATATCTTCAAGACTTGGGTGTATGTCATGGGATTGGGGATTTTTTTTTCATATTCAAATAGTTAGAAGAATTGGAACAGTCAGCTCTTTTTGGTGACTGTTTCCCTGTGAGCTAGGCTCTGTATCAGTAACAAAGCCACCTGAAAGCTACCAATTCCTTCTCCAAGTTCTTGTAATCAGATTATTACTGCCTCTCACTCAGGGTCCAGATTTGGTGTGAAAAACAAGAGCTTCTTCTAGGCTAAGCTCTGGCTATTGCATGGGGAAGGACTAGAATTAGCCGCATGGGATCAGCACTGAATAACCTCCACTAGATCCCTATGGCAATCCTAGGGGTTTCCAGGGCTGCAGTACCTTGGGCCCTGGCAGTAAATTCCAGTGTAGGCTCCCAGTCTACCCCAGTATCTTGTCTTTAAAGTTTGTTTTACCTTTCCTTGATGATTGTGGGTTTTCTTTTGTGAAGGCCGAGTTGGACAGGCAGTGGCTCTGCGAGCCAAGTCCTTTGGCTTCAACGTGATTTTCTATGATCCCTATCTGCCGGATGGAGTGGAGCGATCCTTGGGTTTACAACGAGTAGGAACCCTGCAGGATCTACTAATGCACAGCGATTGCATCACATTGCACTGCAGCCTGAATGAACATAACCATCACCTCATCAATGACTTCACTATTAAACAGGTGCAGCAGGAGCTTGATTTCCCCCACAGAGCACTGTGGAAATGAATGCAAACAGAAACTGCTGCTTTCACAGAGGCTGAGAGCGTGTGAATCCTGCTGCCTTTGGAGGCTGGGAGCGTGTGGATCCGGGTGTCTGTGCTTTGTGCTGTATAGAATTTCATGTTAAGAGAAAAATAGGATTGGCTCTTTTTGCCAAGCAATTTCATTTATAAAGAATGTTTTAGGGGATTCAATGATTTCAAATTACCTTTAAAATGCATAATTGACTGCTGGTTAGAGCCAGATGTGGTGTGGCTGGGACTGTGTAAGTTTCTTTACACAGCTCTGCCAAAGCCGCTCTGCCCAAGCCCACTGCAAAGTCAGTCTCGGGCTCTACTCCACTAGTCTATGAATGCTTTTCAGTGCTTTCATGAGAGACATCTGGACGTGGCAGTCCAGTTCTGTATAGCTGGATACTTGATTCATGTCCTCTTTCTTTTTTAATGTAGTAGGATGAATATGGAGTGCAGAACTTGAGAGTTCCACTTTTGCCCTTGTCTTATGGTTTTGTTTGTTCATTTTTAAAGCAATTTCTCAAGCATTGCTTGCAGGCATTTCCCCTGTGGTTAGCTTTGCAGTGAGAGCACTCCTAGTTCGTCCAGGCCTCATCTAATCACTGCAGGCTCCTGCTCATTTCCAGTAGACTTCCCAAGATTCAGTTAGCTTCCATAAAAAATCTCATTCTCAACCCACTTAATATTTTTCTTCTTCCAGATGCGCCAGGGCTGCTTCTTAGTGAACACAGCCCGGGGAGGGCTGGTAGATGAGAAAGCCTTAGCACAAGCCTTGAAAGAGGGTAGAATCAGAGGAACAGCATTGGACGTGCATGAGTCTGAGCCTTTCAGGTAACACTGCACCCGCATGCCTGCTCTGCTATCCTGTGACTTGCCTACGTTGGATGATTGTTTGTTTCTTTTTTTTTTTTTTTTTTTTTTTTTCCTTTTTTGTTATTTGACTTGGAGTGATACTTGAGAGGACAGATGGGGTTATCACTTCTGGACATAAACCACTGTTTGTTTTTGTTTGTTTGTTTGTTTTTTCCCCCTCCCCATAGCTTTGCTCAGGGGCCCTTAAAAGATGCACCTAATGTGATCTGCACCCCTCACACTGCCTGGTACAGTGAGCAGGCTTCCATTGAATCCAGAGAAGATGCAGCTAAAGAGATCCGCAGGGCTATTACAGGTAATGAGGAAGACTGTGTGCTCTGCAGCTGCTACTGAATTAGTATTCTTTTGTTAGTTCACTGCAAAGATTATGCTGATTATTTTGAAAACTTAGACTCAGTAACTGGTTTCTGTAACAAGAATGTAAGTTGATAATTGTCTCTTTGCCTTCTGAGAATCTTGTAACTAATGCTGGAGTGGCACTTTCCCTCTCTGGTAAAGCTTTGTACCTAGTACCTCTTCCAAATCCTTTGCCATAATTCCTTTGACAGTTACACTGTATATCTTTCTTCTGGAGTAGCGCATATTGTCTCTTGGGGAAGGTGAGACTTGTCAATTTTGGTTTGTAGACAGTAGTTTCCACAAGATCACAAAAGTGGGAAGGAAGGGTCCGTTTCTTGACTCCTCTAGAGACCAGTTGTTCAGAGGAGTCTCCCCTCCCCAGTGTTACCCTGGTAGGGGTAGATGGAAAAGATGTGCATTTCCTTTCTACTTTTCTTTGTAAATGCTTCAGGGAGTGAGCCCCTCCTACTTGTGTCCTGTGTTTATGTCATTGGTGCTCTTGCAGGTCACATTCCTGATGCTTTAAGGAACTGTGTTAATAAGGAGTACTTGCTGTTAGCAGCTCAGTGGTCCAGTATTGATCCTGCAACTGTCCACCCAGAACTCAATGGAGCTGCAGCTTACAGGTGAGATACGTAGGTTGTCCACATTACTGCTTCTAAGTCTATTTTCCTACTGAAGTAGGCCAACATCCCTCTTTGGGTTTGAGAACTGCTTGTATCTGCAAGCAATTATGTTTCTGTTTCTATATACTCTGTATATGAGCTCTTTCCAGAAACTTAACAGCAGCATTTCTGAAGCTGTACTAGGATTTAGCATTATTTGACATTTAACATAGTATTAACATATTTAGTTCCAGCTGCATACTAGTTAATTTTTCCAAATGCTTGCAAGACCTGCCCAAGAGATATTTTAATATAAGAAAGCCTGCTGGGTGCAGGTCTGGATCTTAACATTTGGAAGTTGTGCGTATCATTAGGGCTGTATAAACAAAGCACAGTTCTTATCTGTAGCCCATATATGGACTATTGGGAGAGAGAGACATTGTCCGGTGGATTTGGGCAGTGGATTTGGGCAGTGGCCTAAATAGGGTGTATGTCAGTTTATTTTTCTGTTACAGACCTGTCAAGTGATTATGGGCAGGTTGCTTCCCTTCTGTTTTTCTCCCACCTGCAAAGTAGGGAATATATTCTCTTCCCTTTTCTGAGAGATCTATAGAGGTTCTATAACTGTCAGCTTGCACTCCTCTTGATGGAGAGGGAATTTCCGGCCCTTCAGAGTACCTTCATACAGTGCCTCACACTGTTTTCCACTGGAGATAAACATTTTACAAATGTTTAGTGTGTGACCTGAGACTGTCTCTGCCTGTCTGAGAACAAGTGTCATTTATTATTCGGATATAACTGCTACTCTTCAGCTCTGGACGCTTTTCCTGTGTTCTATCTGAGAGCATTTCTGTTAAAAAGAGGGATTTGTATTCAGCGGGTGCCTGAGGGCATGACTCCTTTCCCCTTGCATAACTCTGTTGGACAAACTTGTAATTTCTATATTTCTGTTGGTTTTAGGTTTCCTCCAGGAGTAGTGGGAGTAGCCACCCCTGGGCTACCAGAACCACCGGTAGTGGAAGGGGTTGTAGCTCATGGGATCCCTTCTGTTTCTCACTCTGCACCGCGTACCCCTTCCCCAGGAGAGACGAGCAAACTGGATGCAGACAGAGAGATTCCTGCTGACCAATAGCAGCATCTTTCTCTCCTCTCCTCTGGCAGCAGAAAAACGTAGGAGGGTTTCTCCTCCTAGGACCTTCTTTAACACCCTACAGAGACTTTTTCCTGTTCATACAGGATGGGAGAATGCATTTCATTAACGGCAAACTTTAGCTCTTGCCTTTATTTTGTAACCCTTTAGTTTTGATCTTTCAATGGATCTTTCTCCTTCTCTGTGGCAGGGCAGCAGTGACCTTGCCTCCCCTCGGAAATACTTGGTTTATCCAATGATAACCCATATATCTGCCTTGGTTGTCTGTGGCAGGGAACTGTCCTTGTGCACTTGAAAATAGAAGTGGAACTGCCTGATCAGGGATGGCCCTCAGTGTTCCTAACGCCAGACTTCAGTGCACACTTTTCAGTTGTGACTTGTAGCTTAAATTTAATTTGGCTGAACCTCTCTAAATGTAGCCATGGGGAATATTAGAAATATATTAGTGAATTGGAGAAGTTGTGACTGTTGTCTTTATTATGCCCTTGGTAGAATGCAGTGTAGGCTCAGCTCTGTGTATTACTTCTCTTGTTTTAATTAAGGTTTCCCGAGAGAACAGACAGCGCAGGCATTGCTAGTTCTTGATCATATGAAGTTTTTTGTCTATGTACTAGGCCTGAAGCTAAAAGTAACAGTCTCAAAGCCAGCCTTGTAAATAATTTGGAAGGGATTACAATGTCATCAAGTGTGTTCTGGTGACCACTGTGTTTGTGAGGCTCCAGAATAGTTCACCCTGGAGTCTCTGTAACTTGAAGAAGGCAAGAGAATGCAGAAATGGGAAAAACCTGCACTGGGAGACACCAAGTAGCAGTAACTTGCAGCTGCAGTTGCTGGTTCCTCACACACACGTACCTCACAGTCTAATGGTGGTGTTTATCCACAAGGTATCTATCATGTTAGAATTCTAAACTTTGTGCTACAAACTTTTTTTTTTTGCATAACTGCATCAACATACCAGCACTAGTGATGCTTGTCTCTTTGCTGATGGAGAAGGCAGCTTTTAATAGTTGACCAAATTACTCTGCTTTAGCTCTGCTAGCATATGCTTCATCCCCAGTAATGGCCAGGGCAAGACAGTGGTGGTTTGTTTTTTGGTTTTTTTTTTGCATTAATAAGCTTTGTGATACTAAAGGAGAAAGAACACTCTTAGCTTCTCACCTGAGGCTAAGGCAGGATTGTTACTTTCAAGTCTTTTTCCATTTCCCAAATAATTGAATATGAATTGCTTATTTGAGGGGTATGGAGTCTTCAGCAAAACAGGTTCCACAGGAGACTTTCCTTAATTCCAAATCTTCCTTTAATTTCATCTTGTTACACTTCAGTTATAGCCTTTTCATACACAAGATGTAACAATTCTTGATTGATTTGTTCATGCTGTGTGGGTATATTAAAGTAGAGGCTGTATGGGAGGCATACCCTATGTGTGGGTTTGTCTGCCTCCCTTGATTTTTCCCTTGTTTGTGTGTCTATGACTGGAAGCTGAGCAGCTGGGAACAGACTGGAAATACATCTTGAGGTGTGGACAAAGTCCTCTGTTTAGGGTGTTTACAGTTTGGGAAGCTGAGGAAAGCTTTTGGAGTCACTAAGTTTGCAGATTTTTTTCTGGTTTTAATTTTTTTCTCCAAGACTGCCTTCATATAATGGCTTACTACTGACACAATGAAGTGATTAATTCCTTTCTCCTCCACCCTCCTTGTTCCCCCTCCAGCAATTCAAGAAAGGAAGGTAGGCCAGAAGTAAACTTCAGGTGTTTTCTTACAGATTTTACACTTTAACTGTTTAGCATTAGTGAGATGATACTAGTTCTTCAGTGCTGGGTGTCTTTTTTGATAAGGTATTTTTCTCAGTGAAGGTTCTTGGCTTCTGTGTTTTCATGGATGATGCTGATTCTACTTAAACTTCATATACCTCCTTGGCTGCTCAGGTTTAGCAGATCAGACTTGGACTGTTGGTAGGCACAAGTTACAGGAGAACTTTTTCTGAACAAAAGCCTAGATCTCAGAAGTACTTTGATTGCAGCTGTACCTAAAATAACCAGCAGCACTTTCCTGAGTTCTCTCATCTCTAGGAAATGTAAATTTTACAAGCTACTAGCTCAGAAAGCTGTTCTTCTGACAGGCAGATGGGGAAAAGTTTTCAGGGACTGAGAGCTCATCTTCTGTCTGTTACCACATTAGGGAAGCAGTCTGTTGATAAGTCTTTCCTTATTTGCTGCTGAAAATTCCTGCCCTCCTTAGTGGTTCAGGTCTGAGATTATTTTGTGGTAAGGGGCTTCTAGTTAGGAGCTCTGTGAACACAGAGGATCAGAGTACACTGACCTTGTCTCTTCTAGAGCACAATGCAAGATAGATTTATTTTTTTAAAAGAGGCAGCAATTTTTTTCTTCTTCTTCTTACCTGCAAGTATCTCTATAGACCACTCGGATAACTGAGCAGAGGAAGAGTGGAAGGATCTCATTTGGGGGACACTTGAGTTTCTCAATTCTTACTTTTGGTCCCTAGATATACTGGTCACTAGTAAGTGTAGGAATTAAATAATTGATGTCACAAGAAATATTTCCAGTTATAGGTACTGAGAAGTTGAAGCTGACAGCATTGATAGTGGCTCTGTTCTATCCAATACTATGTAGGCTTGTGATTGGATATGAAGGCAATTTTCCCCTTGATTAAAGCCACAGCAGAAAATGTTGAAGTAAAAATGAACAGAACCCTTATCACGACCTCAAAGGACTCTCTTTGTGCTTATAGGATTACTCTACTTGTATGCCACTTGTTCCCCTGCTTATAGACTGAACCTGTTATCACCAGATGAAGGCTGTTCTGAACAAATAGCTCAAAGAAAAATTTAGCAGTACTAAAATACCCTGTGGTCTTCTCTATCCCCTGAGTGCCAAGTCCTTTGTTAGCACTCTCTCCTGTGTGATACAGTGACTTGGAGCTCCCCCTCTCAAGCTTAGTGCAGTGTACAGAAGTGGAAGGCTTTCATTTTTTGGGGTTTTTTTTGTTTTTTTTTTAATGCCTTCCTTCAGAACTAGTGCAGAGCTTTAATCCCAAAGAACAGAAGTCTCCCAGGGTGGGGCAGGAGTGCCCTAGCTACACCACTCTGCTTACGGGAGGTGCTCGCACTGTCCCAAGGTACATTCTGTTTGTCAGGGTCACTGCTGCTGACCAGCTTTTTTATAGAGGACTCAGAGTTTCAGAAATATATTTTTGTAGACAATGACTAAACTGTGAAACATTGAAATAAAGCATGTAAACAAAAATTTACAGCACTGTCCTCTGTACAGATGTCTTTCTCACTTCAGTTCTCTCCTGACTCATTAGGAAATGTTTGATTACTTCTTGGATATATTTTAATAAAGTTCTCCAAAGAACATGGCTGCTGTCTATGGAAGGGATGGCCTTAGATACAATATTGAAGGGGAGGGTTGAATCCCGTACAGGCGAGTGTCTGCATCAGTCCGGCTTTTTTCAGATTAGGTAAGTTGGATCTTCCACACAATCACTCCCTGGATCAGCCACTCTGGCAAATGACTTTGGATTCTGGAGCACTGACCATCAATCAAGGCTGTGAAAGTGGCGGACTGGAGAAGAAGTCATCTTCAATCGTTAAGGGACAGCTTTGGATGTCGCCTGGTGTTTACTTATGTGACTTCTCACAACCTGAAATCGTGGTAACTGGTTTTGCAGCCTTTTAAGTGTGTAGTTTAAATATACATGTGTAGACAGCAGTAGCTGCATTCACATTTTTACAGTAAAATAGTATTTGAGATTCATACACAAAATTAGCCCATGAAACTACTTTTTCTAACATATAATGAAAGTTGCAGTCAGTAAAGCTAGTGGCATGTAGTAAAACAAAAGTCACTGATGCTGTACAACAGAGGAGGATAGAGCAGAGTTTTGATGCCACTAATGTTTATTCTTAAGTTCAATGTAGTTGTTCAAAATACCAAAGGCAGACTCCGCTTCCAAAAAAAAAAAGTCTTTGAACCTTCTCTTGATGTAATAATCTGTCTTACAATCTGTTCAGTATTATATCTGCATGCCACATCAGGACTAAAGTCACACCATAAAGAGTACAGATAATGGGATGAAATGATGAAATACAGTTCTCGGGACAGGCACATTGCACAAATTGGTATTGGGCATTCACTTACCCATTTCCCAGTAAAGTAAATTGCACCCTCTAACCAGAAAGTAACAAAGATTAAATGTTGTCATCTACTTAAAACAACCTGGCACGATCATTCTGAATAAATGAAAGTGAAAACAAGCAACTTGCCTTTGCTGCTAAGTCAGTGTCAAATATGACTCGCCTAGAGTGAGGAAACAGCATCTGCACAAGAAAACAACTTATTTCCACAAGAATATCCTTGTTCTGGTATGGACTATAGCGTCTGCTCCTCATTCCAGTTTCTGTCAGTGCTACTGTGTCTTTGCTGCACAGGGAGATGTAAAGTTGCATGTCTTTTCTCCACTGGCGTAGGATTCTGAGGTATTTTGTGGTTGTTCCAGCACATTGAAAAGGGGCAGGTTTAGGGCATTGCACTATTCTACCTGAGAACTGTTCAAATGTATCCACTCATCATGAGAGCTGCATCCCATTAACATATTGTACCTTCATTACCCCCTAAATAAATGCTTTTTCAAAATCTGCCTCACTGAAAAACAAAGCACCTAGACCTGTGGTGCACTGCCGCTATTCTAGGGCCAACAGCATTTATCCATGCCAATCCGAAACGTTGAAAACCGCCCCTCAAATTCCACATCTCAAGCTGTTACCGTACTGGGTTTTGTGTGTGTTTACCTCGAACGTGAGGTAAAAACTCCGTAATTTCTGTGGTAAGTTCAGATTCGGAACTCGGCGTTGGTGAGAGGCCCTGCCGCGGGAAGGGGCCTACGGCTCCGGCCCCTCCCCGCCGACCGGCCGCCCTGCCCCGCCGGTGGCCTGTCACTCCCGCCGGCCCCTCAGCTGCGCGCCCGCTCCGGTTCCTCTCCGCGGCCGCTGTGGGCTCCAGGCCGCCGGCCCTCGTCCCTGGGCCGCGGCCCTCGCAGGCCCTTCGCT
>JAAGAY010140163.1:0-22065 GCA_011801015.1 Ardeotis arabs
AAAAAAAAAAAAAAAAAAAAAAAAAGGAAGAAAAACAAAATAGGACGGGGAAAAAAAAGGAAGAAGAAAAAAAGGACAGAGAAATTCTAAATGCAGAAAGATGTGTTGGAACAGAGTAAGATGGTTCAACAGGTTTGAAAAATGAGCAAACTGTCAGGTGTGGACAGAAATATGCATAGAGCTGCCTGTGTAATAAGCTTGGCCTACTGTGAAACCACCGCAGCCCTAAGTATATACACACACAACAGACAACTAATCTCTAGAGTAGTGCCTCAATAGGTTTGTTGGTTTTTTTTTTTAATAAAAATCTGTCAAAAATTATATTATATATCCTTTTGCAGTGTTTTCTTTTGCAACATGAACACAAAAAAATTAGGTAGCAACCTGTTCCGGTAGTGAGAGAGAGCAGAAAAGAGACACTAGCAAGAGATCTTTTGCTAGTTTTGAGTTCTAAATTGCAAATTGTCATCGTTACAGCAGGAAAAAATCTCCCCACACTCTTCTAGCTTCCTCCTATATGAGAAAAAACAACAGGGGCCAGACAGATGACACACACTTCAGCACCCAGAAGATTTCCCATCATCTTTCTTTTCATTCCGGAAGAGTCCATTAGTATTTCTTTGTATTTTCTTTTTTATTTTGGGTTATGATTCGTGCAACATTAGAACATCAAGCCTTCAGATCCAACATTAGGATTCCAAAATGCTAGGAGCAAAGCGCACAAGCAGTGGGAGAAAAAAGGAGCAAATTTCTGATGCAAAGATCTGGAATCCCAGCTGATAGCCCCGATTCTACAAGCACACCCATGGGTTCAGACTCCTTCCTTCTTTCACAGGGAAATAACAGCAAGATCAAAGTCAAAGACTACTAAAGACAGAAGCTCTTTCTTTGTATTCAGATTAAAAACAGAAGAGTCAACATCAGAGAAGATGAAAAGAAAACATCCCAAATAAATAAGGCAGGGCTGGGTGACTCCCTCAAACTCCTGTGGGTTTAGACATGTAACTTGCCAAAGAACATTTTGAAAAGACAAACAGATGTGTTTCACTTGATTCCCAAATAGCAGCAAAGACAAACTAAGTCTTAAAAGTTCCAAGTATTCACAGCATTAGAGTTACAATGGAATCCCCTTAACCTCAGCCTGCTAAGGTACACACGTAAGGGACAACATTGTGCCACACAAATATAAGACTAGCTTGTTTTGAATGCCTAAAACACAATTTCTGTAACAGTTCCACTCTGTTCTGATTTTATCTCACCATCTTCAGCTTGACAGACTGTGTCTTGGATTACAAACTTTCTTAGCAAGTTGCTACTGCTCAGAATGAATCTTGACACAACAGGGATACAAGGAGTCTGTGCTCACACACTGCTAAGCTGACTTTTCCGGAACAAAGATTACACACCACAGCTGCTCCTCAGTGGAGCCTGCTCAGCTGCAGCTAGGCATCCTCACAGAACTTGCAGGAGAGCTCCCCATGCTTCAACACACACCAAGCAGCCCAAGCCACTATATTAAAAACAGAAGACCCCTTGAATTTATAGGGTATGTAGCCACTGTCTTCCCCAGCCCAGCCAAAACCAGCTCTCAAAAACACATGAAAAAGGCAGTATGAAGCCAATGATCTCTTAAGAGAGACTGTTCCATCATGTACTTCCAGTATTAAAGAAACCAAACAGAAAAACAAGGCACCATTTAAGGGAAAGATATTTTTTAACTTTACAGTGCCATACGGTTTTATGTCAAACTTGCAGTCCAAGTCGTATTTATACTAATTTTTTTTTTTTGCTAAATATCGTATATTGTAAAAATATGTTTAAGATGAAAAGGCATTCCTTACTTCTCCCAATATAGAATGTAATTTGTAAGATGCTTTAATAAATTTAAAATGCTTTTTAAAGATCTAATCTGGACATACAAGCTAACTTTGTGTACATTAACCATCTAATACTATCGGCTCAAAGGTGACTTGTCAGAGACTAGCAAATAAAGCTACAGGTAAAAAACTGCTCCCTTCAAGGTGCATCCTGTTGTTAAAATGCCATTGTTTGCATAATAAAGTACTTCATGTCTTTAACCTTCGGTGTAAATATTGTAAATTATATTTCTTTTTCTGATAATTAAGCTTAGCCTTCAAAAGAGTGACAACTAGTTATAAAATCTCATTTACACTTAACATCCATAGTGCTTTTAGAATGAATGATAATGCTTTCAACTATCTTCAGATAAGAAATAGCATTTATAATAGAAAACAGTTTTTATACCTGGACACTTTAATGACTCTTTGAAATCACTATTTAGAAGACTACTCACAGAAATAATCCCACCGAAGTCCAGGAGATTTGCTGTAATAAGAACACAGCAATGTAACTACGGGCTGCATAATTAGGTCCTCTGTGATCCCTCCTAATACTACCTAGAGACTAGAGCCATCAAGATCTCCATAGTTTCTTCTTTGGCATTAAATGAGTTTGGTCCAGATCTATATGCGGGAGCTGTCTATGGTAAGCTTGTTCATGACCTGTAGCAGGTCAGCTTACAATCAGCTACAGATTTGTCATTATGTAACTCTCATTTATTCTCTGGCACATCCTTAATTTTTTGCCTTTGTCCATCTGCCACCACTTCGGTAGGACTCTGACTCTTTACCCTCAGACATATGCCTAGCTGGTGCAATTACCATTTAGAAGAGCAAGTACTCAATATTTATTTTCTGACTACTCTCCTATAATGTTTGTATTTCAAATGAATTTTGCCACATACATGTCATACAGCATACAATGTGCCCGTTATATGATCTGCAATACTCTTTACTTGCAACTCTTAGATAATTATGAAAGGTTTGCTGTAATTGGAATGGGAAAACAAGAATCATTGCCTTAAGACAAGCACATGAAATGTACTGCCACACAATGACTTTCCTCAGAACTCTATTAGAAAGTGCCATGACATAATTTCAATTTGTAATGTCCCATTTTAAAGCATCATCTCATACAAGTCTTAAAATGTGCTAATTGGAAATCCTCACTATGTACAGAACACTGCTTTCAAAATGACAACTGTTCCTCTTTTATCACAGTACTCAATAGCAGGAGAAAAATCATCTCCAAAATTCAAAGCATTTTGATCTGGTTCTGTCAAAACGCTGTGTGTTCTCAGTTAGTAATTTCTCTTCAGTTAAAATAGAACTATTTTTGTTCAGGGCAGTAGCTTTCTGGATACGATCATCTCCAAAAGATGAGAAAATAGAAATACTAAAAAAAAAAAAAAAATTAAAATTTAAAATTACTATTGCTACTTTGCCATACTACCTGCCAGGTTCACCTTAGAGTGAATCTGTGCAAACATTTCAATTGAAATTTAGAACTTAAAAAAAAAAAAAGTCTAGTCCCAAAGAGACAGAGTATGGTTTATTTCATTAAATATGTATCCATTAAGCATTAGGATTTTTTTTTTATGTAGAAGAAAGGGATATTAGCAATTAACAAATAGCTGTTATTTTTTGGGTGGTAATAAAGGGCTGCTGTTTACCACCTTATCTCTCCTGAAAAATACTAGTACATCCCAGACTTTTTCCACAATAGATAGCTACACCATATAAAGAGTATTTTGGATACCTTTCCCTTTCACAAGTCACAGAATAATCAAGGTTGTAAGGGACCTCTGGAGATCATCTAGTACAAATCCCACACAAAATGGAGCTAAAAGCCAATGTTAAATCAGGTTTCTGACACCTTCTATCAGTGCCTACAATAGTACTTAAAAAGATAAGTTCATCTGTGAAATTATTCAGCCATTATTAGGTGTTCTGTTGGTGATGCCTACTTCCATTTCTGCTTGGTACAACATCAGTGCCTAACAGTAAAAGCAAGCAGGCTGGCAGCTCCTCCTCATTTCCAGCTGTTATTACAGACATCTAGACTCCTTTTTGCAGCAAAAGCACTAGACATCTGTAGAAGCAGTAGGCAGCAAAGTGATAGAGCCAGGATCGTGCAAGTTGCCAGATGGATATGTACAACAAGTTGTCTGCAGCCTGAAGAACGAGAATCAGCAGTATAAGAACCATGCTCCCTTTAATCATGGAAAATATTAGAAAAAAGACTTAAAGCTAAAGTAGCTAACAGTTTTGCTCATAACAAGGCAGCAGATTGCTGACACGACAGGGTCTCTTTTAAGTATGCCGAATTGTCTCAAATGGAGCAGAAGACTGGCTAGTGGGTTGCTATATTCAAGACTCCATGTAAAAGGTGGCACTCTGTACATCTAAATGTGCCAGGATGTTGGCCCTGACCACAAGCCAAACCCACCACTGAGTTAATGCTGCTAGGCTAGGGCAGACATTATACAGAAAAAGTTTATAAAACCTTAGCCAATCCACTGGTCTTCCCCACTTTCAGTAGCATGCAGCCCTTAGCAAAGCTGCAGTGAAATCACATACGGCAGTAGATATCCCAGCTGTAACCATAATAGGTAACAAGCATGAATCCAGACAACAATATGAAAGCTATGACTCTGACTTTACCAACCTCAGGTACCACTGAGGAAATCAAACATTTGCAGCCATTTCAGGGTGCTGCCAATTCCACCATCAGCATCAAATTCATTTCTCTCACTTTTGCCAAAGCAGTAGCTCTCAGCAATACAAAGATTAAAGTTCAGGTTTGTGTGTGCTTAAACTCTTCTTTCCTTATGTTGTGGTTTACTCACTCAGCACCTTAAATACCACACAGTCGCTTACTCACTCTCCCCCTCGCAACCTCACCCCACAATGGGATGGGGAGAATTGGGAGAAAAAGAAAGGCAGAACTAGTGGGTTGAGATAAAAACAGTTTTACAGAACAACAAATTAAGAGGAAAACAGAGAGGGGAAAAGAGAGTAACAACAGAATATACTAAGCACATGATTTATGGTACAATAGCTCATGGTGGATTCTGCTGCCCAGCTCATTCCTGAGTAGCAAAACCACACCCCTGGGCATCTTCCCCACTTTATAGACTGAGCATGGCCATCACATGGTATCTAATTATCTAATACCCCTTTGGTTAATTTGGGTAAGCTATTCCAGCTGTGTCTCCTCTCCCAGCTTCCTGTGAAAATTAATTCTGTCCTAGCTGGAACCAGGACACCCTACTTACTTGTCACCATGCATCCCAAAGTAGGTGCCAAAAGGGCAGGAATTATTCTTCCTTTCCAGATGTGCACAAATGGGAGCTACCATCACAAATTTACATTAAAAGGTACACATTTTCTCTACTAGAAATAATAGAAGGCTCTCAGAGGGCCCAAGTAACTCTATTAAGAAAATAATCTAGTCTTAATATAAACTTTTGCAACACAATGTGGTTCTAGAGGTCTTTCATAAGGGATACCTTAGATGTCACAGTTTAAAAAGAACAGCTCTCCAAGAGTCCCCAGCGTCTACAGGACAAGAGCTAGCAATCCCTTACTACTACTGTGCAAGGTATGATGAAACTGAATGATCAATGTGCCATTGCATAACTTAAATTATGAGGAAAAATGATGAAAGGATGGACTTAGGATTAGCTTTTATGATACCATTTCTCACTTTGCCACTCCCTAGCTGCTCAGTGTCTCGCCACAGGTTACTTTTCTGTTGCAACAATGAAGGTTTTTTTGTGAAATTATGCTCTATAACTGCATCACTAGAAAATATGGGCTAAAAAAAAGGACATAAATATACATATTAAAAGACAGAAATTATTTTTAGAGTACAGATCATAAACAACAGAGCTGCAGTAAGAACAGGAGATAGGATCAGACACCTTAATCTAGCTTCATTACTGGTAAACTATGGCACTGATATATAAGCATTAAGTTAAACACGAAGTGAACATCAGGTGTGAAATCACTGCTCCTTAGTTTTAATGAGTTGGACTGAGCCAATCTTATCCACACTACCAAAATCACAAAAGGTCTTCCTCACAAACAGGCGTTATCACTGCAAAATCTTGCTATTTATGCTGAATATCAGACCTACTGGAAAGCAGCTCTGCAGAGAACACTGGGGTCCTGGTGGACACCAAGCAGAACGTGAGCCAGCAATGCACCCTTGCAGCAGAGGCCCATAGAATCCTGGGCTGCATTAGAATGTTGCAAGCAGGTCGAGTGAGGTGATCATTCCTCTCTGCTCAGCAGTGGTGAGGCCACATCTGGGCATCTTTCATATGAGAAGAGACAGGGCTGGGACTGTTCAGCCTTGAAAAGAGAAGGCTCGGGGGGAATCTTATCAATATGTATAAATACACATACACATGGGGAGGGGTGTGGGAACTAAAAAAAAAATAAAATAAAATAAAATAAAAAAAACAACAAAAAACCACCACACAAACAAACTGTATCAGGAAATTTAAGCCATTTTTGTGCTTGAAAGCTAGTTGGAAACCCTCAAGTCTCTGCTCTACATTTTCCTAATGGCTACCTTCTCACAAAGACAGTGAGAGATACCTAACAGACACAAGGAAAACATGAGGCTAGAATAAGAGCTGCTGTGGAGTTGCAGTGGTTCTGATATAGATTAAATTCCTATGTTATTATTTACTCTCTGTCTCAAGAATGGAGAAATCAGTGATTTCACAAACAATATTTGTATCACTATCTGATAGAATACACTTCATCATTGATATGACACGATCAAAGAAATAGTAATCAAGTTAATTATGAATTCATAAGCTACATTGCTTCCTTCCAACACTTTCAGACTTCATTTACTCCACGGCACATAAAGTGAGGCCACATTGTCACTATCACTCTACTCAGCTGGACTTTTCAAGGTGGCAAATATGCTAGTAAATATGGCTGTAAGTTTAAAGTACGGAGATCACATTATCGTCTGTTGTGCAAAACAAGAATAGAGTAAGATTTTGCTTGAGATAATAACTCTTAACATTTGTCTCCCTTACTGTTTCCTATTTTAATAGTGAACTTCAAACATTATCATAAAACTTGTTAAAATGAATAGTTACTACTTTGTAGTAAAAAATTACCACAAAACATACTTGTGTTTCCATTAATAAAGCTTTCTTTTTACTTTAGAGCAAATGAGAAGTATTGTGAGGTGATGTCCTACACCACATGTATTTTATCAATCTAGGTATCTTCAATAATATTAAGTGTCTGATAAGATTTATCAGGTTTTTGGGGGGGTTTTTTTGTTGGTTTTTTTTTAAAACAGTTTATGGCACAGACCTGTTGCTGGTCTAATTAAAGACTAGAACAATAACAGGAAAAAAAAAAAGGCAAGGGCGTCAGGGGCTTAAAGCCATGACTAACTTTATGGGCTGAATTGCAATTGTAATGTGAATAGCCTCAACCAATGATATCTTACCCTCCATTTAGTATCCGCTGATTTCAAGTGAAACCACATGTGAAATTAGGTATTAGCAAATATGAAGGTATTACAATCCAATCCTAATAATGCATTTTGTAAAATTTCAAGAGGGAAAGACCTCTCTGAAAAACTCAGATTAACTGATTCTGAAAAAAAGAATTAACAAAATCCTGTGAATTCATTAGCACACTTGGACAACTAAGTTTCTATATCTAATGTATCGGAGAATTTTATCTTTATCTTTTATCTTCCAATATGATTCCCATGTTCCAAAAATACAACCTGGAAATTGCTATAGTTTTAAAAATGTGAATGTTTTTTAAATATAGAAAAAGTAGGCTTTCCCTCTCCATAAAAGAATATGCCTTCATCAAATGAATAATTTAAACCCCTCAAGTCATCATATATTCCATTAATCTTTCTGTTCAATACACATATTAGCAATGAAACATTGTGAAATCTTCAGTAGAGGTCCAATTCAAACAAACAAATGTGGTTTTATACTTATTTGTAAGAAATGTTGCCTAGATGAAATACATCAGTCTTTAAAATTAAACAGCAGGTTGTAAAAACTGCATTTACCATATTGTGAGCCTGTTTGGAATCATCACAAATATAGGTATATTAGATTTTTCATGTATAGCACATCTAAGTGCATTACATTAGTTCAAAGACACTGCATTATTCCTTCTCCCATCTCTAGTATACTATATGAATTCTTGTCATTATATCAATTTAATCCACTGCCATTTTTTAAGCTACTGTTTGTCTACCCGAATGAGGAGCAGAATAGTTGGCATTTAATGTGACTGCATCGCTTTTTCCAACCCGCCTACTTTAAAGAAAAAGTTTGTTGAGTGCACACAATTCACTTTACAGATCATTTGAAATGCATAAACAATTCCAAATGCAGAAATAACAAAAACAATAATTTGTCATTTTGAAATGCTGAAACGCTTGGAGGAAGATTTGAATATAGTACACTCTTTTGTTTGTAAGCATGGTGATTTGCCAAGCTACACCTCACACGGCACTAACCCTAGGGCATTCCAGTCACAAACACACTTTGATCTGCTGTGCTTTTGGATTCTCTCTCGGAGGGCTCTACCTTTCTTGACAATCCCAGAGGGAAAACGCAGCCTTGCATTCTTTCCCATCTACCACTCCAAAACGAACACTCCATATGCTTGCTGCTAGTTCAGCCTTGCACTGTTTTTCCACAAGCTTGTTTGTATAATAATGACAGCTGCAGGATTCTTCAGCTGAAGTTGTGAATTGGATTTAAAAAGAAAAAAAAGAAGAAACCTACAGAGATTACCTGACAAATGAGAACTATAGAAACAATATTACTTCTCTGTGCTCTTAATACATTCAGTGAGAAGTAGAATGCAGCCACAATTCTGTATTGGTGTATCTGGGAATCCTATTTTAAAGAGGACCAAATATAGTTAATATTTACTTTGTGATATTAACAGTCAGGAGCCAAACATCAATAGGTAAGAAAGTTAAAAGTCAGTGGATAGCTACTGTAGAATCAAATCTCTGTTTTAACTCATCAGTACTCAGATCTGATGAAAAAGAATAAATATTGCAAAGGAGTCAACAGTGATATGACTCTATTACAGAACATATCTATATCTGTTAACAAAAATGATAGTTGTAGCAGTGTAAGACATTTTTGTTATAAATACCTATTTTAATCTGATTAAAAATACATTGACAGCATACAGAAATAAGCAGCAGCTTGATCTGGCACTGACTTAGCATGAATTCACACACTTGAGAGAAAAAAAAAGCAGCAGCCCTTACATCTTTTGTCCATACTACTCTTCAGAGTTTATAATTGGATGTCCTTATCTTCATGTTCTTAGTAACTTCAGACAGAGCATTTCCAGAGCATTCCGCTGGCATACTTCACTCAAGTCATCTACTACCATAAAATTTGTAAAATTTGAGGGGAATGAACAGCATACATTAAACCATCACTAGTTTAAGCTTCCCCCTCGCCATTACTGTTTACTCATCTGTTCCTTGGTGATAGTGAGTAATTGTACTACTGTGAAGGGCGAAAGGGAGTGTTGGAGTTCATCTCTGGGTAGTTCCAGAGATGTCTTGTGATTTCTTGGTCTAGTCACATACCAGCTTTCAAGCTCCTTGTTGCACAGCAAATACTAGCGAAATACACAACAGTGACAACAGAAGAAATACCAAGTATGCTGGTTTTCATATTCACTGGGAAAGCCGTGAATGAGATGCTTCACGGTCCCACAAGTACACAAGAAATTGCTTAGTAAAGATTAAAAAAAAAAAAATACAGTCAACACTTTTTAATGAAGTTGACAATTTGGCTGTTGGCACATAAGGACTTTTCTTGCTTCAAGCTATTTCCACTTACCATCAATAAATAAAATATCATGCAAATGAAGCTTTGCTATAGATGCTTCACAAAATTCTTCCATCTGTCAAAATACCCTTAAAAAAACCCAACAAACTAACCACCCAGCCAAACAAAAAAAACCCACAACAACTACATATACTTAAATTCTAAGGCAGGGCAAAATGTTGAGCCATATCATTTAGTACCATTTCTGAGGAAAAAAAAAAAAAAAAAAAAAAAAAAAAAAAAACAAACAAAAAAAAACCCAAAACCAACACCAACATACCAACCCTCAGTTCTTAAGAGTTCCATGTATTGATTCACTGAACATATATTTGAATACAAATATATCTAGATTACATGCAAACCTGTACATATGCAAAAGGAGCATTTTTCCATAAATGGATGCTTCATATTCTCTCTGTAAAGATTTAACACTTCAAAGCAAAAACATTATATCACATTAAATAAAAACAGCATTTATGAACATTAATGACAACTAGATGCAGATAAAATTATAACACTTTCACTTTCCAAAATCCAAGAGCAGCCACTTTACTTCCTTGTCTCAACATGCAAGCTACATAGTTAGATTCTTTGTTTAAAAGTGATCATGTAAAATGTACCAATACTCCCATCTATAACAGCATTAGCAGCATAACTTTTCTAATATAGACATAAATTAATTTGCTTGGTTTTTAATACTATCTAATGGAAGAGATGGAAAGCAGAAAAAAAACCTCTCCAACATACCAGGAAGAAAAATCGAACACTTGAAAATTGAAAAACGCAAGATGCCAAAAGAGATTCTTCAATGTCTCAGCTATTTACTGTAGAGATCTTTTCTCATTTGCTGATGACTTTGGCAGACCTGGTTTTGTCACCAGTCACTCTGTACTTTGTTTAATTATGCAGTACACCAACAGAAATTTTCTTTCTGATTGCATAAATCACAGTGCTTTCACACCAACCTCAATAGCGGCTGCTAGAACAATACACTGAGAGCTATTGACTCCATCTCTCAAGTCCACAAGGTGTATCATTTAGCCAAGAGTGATAATTAGACACCGAATATACTGAAAACTGTCAATAGGCATGTCAATAGGAGGACTCTTAGCATCTAGCATCCAGTAAATCAATGGTGTTTTTCAGCTATAAAATCAAGAAAATGATAGCTTTCAAACGAATGGTGGAAAGGAAACATGAAGCTCCTTAGGGAGGAATAAAACAGCTCAATTTTCCCTCACTGAGTGGCTCTCCAACTGCCTCACTCAATGGAAAAGGTCACAGAACATTACAGCAAAATATCTCTGAAACAAGATGTACAACAACGCTGGGACATGACATGAAGTACAAGCACACTACAAAGGCCCGTATATCTCTGACCTGACAGAATTAAAGCATGGGTCAGCAGATGCCAGGCAAGACAGGAATTGAAAGACAATGATTGATCTGCGTAGAAGAAAATATGACTGCCTGTCCGTATCAAATATGTATTTATGCATGAACATGATTATACGTACAGTGTGCCCCCTCCCCTCACAACAGTTTTTAAAGCCATAGTCTTGCTGTCTTCTTTTTTTTTTTTTTATTTTAATGAATAGAATTTCCAGCTGAAGTCCAACAAAGACGTAAAGCTGATCTTTTTTACACATAACTTTTTGTTGACATCTTCCTACCAAAAACTCTACCAGAATTAACTGATCCTGGAATACCACTTGCATGTAACTTTTTAAGCGAAAAGAGGCAACGTAAAATTCATAGTTAAGTACAGTTTTGAGTACTGGAGGAGTGGCGATAGAAAGCCGTTCTATTTACTCTGAAATCTCTCAACTAAATGTTTCAATTGGCATAAAGAGAAAAAGGATTCCAACAGCAAATAACACAAAGCCTGCTCTGAGAACTGGCACATCTCCTACGAAACCTGGTTTAAAACTGCAGCTGTGAAGTAATCATAGCCTCTGTACCATGGTTAGTTGAATGAGGGGAATTGGAACACCACCAACCCAGTGAAGAGTTTCAAATTTGCCACAAATTGTATTTTCCTTTGGACTCTAAAGAAAATTGTCTTGTAAAAGGTAGCTGCTTAGTAGTTGCAAAGTCAAGGCTTTATATGACACCTATCTTTGGACATCCAATGCATTGTTTAATCCAGAAAATCTTCCTATGAAAGTACAAACGTCCTCTGAGAAGCAACTGCTAAGTGGCCCAGTGGCATTCCATGCTTCTCAACTCCTCAGTAATTACTAGATCAGCTTCTTCAGTAATTGACAGCCATGCAAAGTGATTCCCAGATCTGAAAGTCAAGCTCAATTCTTTTCTGTTCCCACATCAGCTGAAGTATAAAATCACTCACAATACAGCTTAAGCTCTAGCTCATGCTTTTATGTGTTTCTGAGCTCCACATAACTAACAGGAGTTGGAAGCAGCCGCGTCATACTCCCAATGAAGCCATGAGAGGAGCACATTCATGACACAAAGAGGGAGTGGATCTGTTGAATAAGCTGCTGCCATCTCTACACTCACTCTTCCATAAGTGCTCTTTAAATATCAGTGTGTTTCTTTCAGTGTCTTAACCAGAAGTATACAAAACATGAAGCTGTAAGTAAAAAACATCTTAACTCTTGTTGACAGACAACACAGAGTAGGGTTTTCTTCTGCCTTTCTTTATTTGGAAGTTCTAGCACTGAATAAAAGATTAGCCTTTTTTTTTTCCCCCTCAACAAATTGCTGTGTGAGAAATTTGAGTTCAAAGTCAGATGAAACGTTTCATCCTGGAGGCGCCAGCAGGGGAGAGAATGCCACCAATGGTAGCAACAACGAAAAAGAATCACAACTGCATCATGTAGGAAGAACCATCTGTGTTTTTCAAACACTCTCCCAGAACAGTGCATGTCACATAACCCATTTTCATAGATTTTAAAACCACAGTTTTTTTCTCTCTAAATGGTTACATCTACAAGTCTGCAAGTAGTACTTTTACAATTATCAACACAGACATTGTTTTTAACAAAACATATTTAATTGCCAAGGTTGTGGAAAAGCAGTAACCAAAGCTTACACTAGAAAATGAGCAAGGGTGTAGATCAAAGGATTTGAAAGAGCACCTGGTGCAGAAGCTAGATCGTCAGCAAGGTACTAAAAGCTACCAGAATTTAGGGAACAGTTACAGGGATATAATATTTTTGTTGGTAAACCTGCTTATGAATTTCCTCCTCCTCTTCCCCAGCCTTTTATTCCCTGTCTCACACCTCACTTTACCTTCTCCTATGACTTTTTGCAGAACTGTGATATAAACTCAAATACTGAAGTGACCCAGGTTTTTCAAAGCCTTTTGTTGTTATGCAATAGCATTACTTTAACTGGAGAAAATTCTGTATTTTGCAGTGGTAGGCCCATGGCTCAGAAGACAATACAGCCTCTTCCTCCCTGCTCTCCAAAAATAAAAATGAATCAAATAAACCCAACTTTGCAGCTTGGGATCTATTACCTGCAGGTAACATAGTGTCCTCAAAACAGCCCTCAGAGAGAAAATTCCCCCATTGCCAAGATTAACTACAGTCCAGTACCAAGTCGGTCGGTAAAATAAACCAGCAACACAGAAGCGGAAATTCCTGAAATTCCTGTTATTTTTTGTTTCCTGTACCTTTTTATGTCAGTAGAAATAAAAAATTAAAGACATGGTATAGACAAGTAGGTAACTCAGCATTTTAACCAACCTCAACTCAAACAAAGTAAATGTTTTTTAGTTTTATTTAATTTCTTAGATGCTTACAATTTTGTCTAAAAACTTATGTCAAGTCTACACAAAATGGGAAAAACTGGCTGTTTGTATAGCCTCCTCTGCTGAAAGACACTTTATCAATGCAAAGGCATGTTTCATGACAGTTACCAAATAAAGCAACAGCAGTTTCAAAAATCAAAGAATGTTCCTTTGGGACAGCATTATTTGCATGTTCATAATGAATACTTAACTACACATCTGTGCAACCCTTCAGGTTTTTTGGTAGGAAGTGATCTTTTAAGAGGACTTCCAGCAAACACACACTCAACATTTGCTGGGCTGAATGAAAGCAAGCTTATCAGGTAGCTTTCAACCTCATTTTAAACAGTTTATAAAAAGCTATGTGATTAATTACTGATTGAAGTGACCAAACTGTTAGACCAGGAACTGCTTCAAAATCAGAGGGTGACTGCTGAACAAGAATTTTGATGAGGTGCTACAGTTTACTGCTTATAATTCATCTGCTAAAAAATTAAGTATTCAAACTTAGTACTGCACGTACTACTTAATATAACAAATATAACTTATTACAACTACTTAATATACTTAATAATAACCTTAAATAACAATCAGGTTGATTTATTCTGAAGTGTTCTCTATTTTTTTCAATAAATACGTGATTTTCAGTAAACAAAAGAACAGTGATGATGAGAACAGACATGCATACACACAGAAATATCTTCTAATATGGCACCTACAATCACTACGTTAAATGGAGATCCAGAGAAGGTATCATCTAAGCAAATTCTCACTATATTTAATCTATCACAACTCAGAGACCAATGAATTAAATATTGATTCAAAATATAAAAATATTGCTTTAAAATGTACAATTGTACCACATACACCTGTACAATATACATCATGTCTATATTTTACCTTACCGTACAGATATCTACACAGATGTGTACACATTTATGTTCTAAACAAGCAAGAAATGGGAATGTAAAGATTCCAAAACAAGAATTATGCTGTGCTACACAAAATTATCATCAGTATTTTAATTTACCAGGTTTTTTTTTATTGCTAATGTGTCAAATGAAATGCTATGAAGATACAGGTAAGTTTGCAAATACAAACTACCAGGTTTGAATAGTTACTATTCATTTTTCTTTTGCATATGATAAGCCAAGCCAATCTGATTAGTTTATTTAGCATAAAATAGTATTAGTTATACTAGTATTAAAGATATTACTATTAAAACTGAAAACTTTTACCAGACTTTGTTATGTTTCATGTCCAGCAAAAGCAGCTTAAGTATTTACAGCTTTTATAGGCTGCTACAGTTGTTACAGGCTGGGAGGTGGAAAGGAAAGTAAAACCACCACCTCTACTGAAAGATACCCATACTAAGTCAAAAATCACACAAATTAGTAAGAACGTCAGTCCAGAAGAGTCGTCCCTAAGATGAACCCTTTAAGAGGAGGATAAACAAACACAATAATGGACGTAGTATAAACAAAGGCTATGGAATTTAAGTACTTTGGCAATCTAGTAACTATTTAGTAAACTATTTCATTGTTTGCTGAAGATGAAATAAAATCTTAGATAAAGTTTAGTATATCAAAAGTCCATCGTGGGCAAGTAAACAAAGCTAAACCATAGAATAATAAGATTGCTGCTGCCATTTGGATTAGCAGTTTAGTCAACAGCAAGATCTGCAGCCAAACTGGATGCTTCTGACTTGTAACACCAAACACAGCAAGAGGACAAAAAGGTTATGCACTTGGATAGCATCAACAAGATCAAGCTTTTGCCACATGTGCTAAGAGGCCCAAAAGAAACACAATTAAATTAAGAACAACATGGAAAATAAGCTTCAACAGTCATTTTGCAACTACATATTCAGTTACTTACTATTGAGTGACAATTACTCCAAACTTTATTTTGTTTACACCAGCAAATCCCATAATCAATCCTACCTATCCACAAGTCTGAAAATCAATAATATAATATACTGCTTCTATGGTTAACCAAAGCCCTTATTTTCTACAAAGTGTAGATCCTAAAATGAATGCAGAAACTGAAAAAATTCCAGGTGCACAAGAATTATTTGGCAAGTCTCAAAGAATATGCTTAATATGAATTTACAACTTCAAGCAATGCCTGCGTATGCACACTTGGTTTCATTACTACTGCACACTGTTTGGACTATTTGGATACTTGAGAACACCTTGCCAAGAGTAAGGCAATTGTACAGATCTACAACCCCCTCCTGCCTAGCCAGATATATATCTAGTTATCCGAGAACGCTAGCTGGGAACTACCTTTGAGAAATGTAAATGTTACAAAGTAAATAGGTCAACAATGTCCTTTTAAACAATTTATTATATATATTAGGTAGGCAGGCAGTGCATGAAGACATATAAAGTACGTTTTCAAACACTGATATCTAATCAATAAAATTAGGTTTTCAAATGGGGAGTGGGCAGAGGAGGGGAAAGAGAGAAGCATTTTATTGTGTTCATTGTATTTCTCAGGCATGCTGGCTCCAGTCCTGTACTATGATGTTGGGGCTGGTGGGATGTCAGCAGCAGCAACTCACAATCTAAATCAAGCATTTTACAACTAAAGGTTAAAAAAAAACCTGGAAACTGATCAATGAGCCCCATAGATGCAGATTTCTCTCAAACAGTGTGTGTGTGTGTATATATATATACATATGTTTCATTGAATAGGTCCTCACACACAGGAATGTCATCCAGCTGATCATTATGAGCCTTTGGAGACAGGGTGGAGGTGGGAGGAGTGCACATGGGTATTACTTCACTGTTTTTGAACATCCACTCCAAAAATAAAAACTAACTTGAAGACAAGGAGAAAAAGCAACTAAGTGATGTTTTGAACTGTATTCAGAGTAAGCGATATTTTCTAGCCTCAAAAATAACAATTTCTCTTAGTGACTCAAACTGGTATTTAGGAAGATTTTTCTAAATCAGAAAAAGTAGCTAGGTGTGATTTGCATCTTTGAAAGTCTCCCTCATGCCACAGCTTTAATTCAAACTAATAGTCGGGATAGGGGTTGAACTGCTGCTGATATCAATAGGAGCAGCACATGCTGGGCAACATCACAAAAGTCTAGTAATGTATGCCCCAGACATTCCTGAAAACAAAAGAAAACAAACAAACAAAAAAAAAATCACTACATATAAAGCAGTTAAATTAAAGCAGACAAAATGACAGAGAATGCACTTTACTGTGACAATAAAATCTCCGGTATATGAGATTTTCCAATACTTGCGGAAATTACCTCTATTGTTACTTCTGAAGCAGATAACTATTAAAATCTCAAGCTTATACTCCTAAACCACATTCCTGATTTTTGTCTTTCAAATCAAAAGCTTCTGCAAATTTAATTAAATTATACAGCTTCCTCTTAATTCCTCTACTAACAGTATTTTTCTTGCAGCTCATAAAATCTGTTACATGTTCAACTTTTGAATTTAATTTGCATGATAATTGCAATAACAATAATACTTCATCATTAGGATAATATAGGCTAAGATCCTATGTAATGTTCACTTTTGACTGGAAACTCTGAGACTAAGGACACAGCTAAAATATTATATATTAATTTCAATATAGCTCATACCTCCCAAAATCCCACCAATTTACTTTTCACTGACAATGTTAAAAGAAAATGATTTATGCAGATCAATCACCTAGCTCATCAAGTCATTCACTGACAGCCAGCCTTCATCATTGCTACTTAAAAGGCACTGCTGACAGAAAAGACCGACTCTTTGATTAAGGGCTCTGTCTGGCTAACCTTTTATTTGAAGAATGATTGCTGCTGAGTGACAAATACTTTCCCATTCATTTCAAGGAAAAGATATTGACATTCAAATTCTTGATGTCTACACTGAGCAGATGCCACTGTTGGCAAGTGGCTTGATAGCAACAGCAGGTACACTGCTACTCTGGGGGGTGAAAAACAGCACCATTGGCTCAAGTTAAAGGCTCTCAACAAGTGAAAGCTACAGATCTCTCAGCCAAATCCTCTCTCTTCACCAGTTATCATCAAAGAACATCTGTTTGTTGTTTCTCCCTAGTCCTCTTCTTGAAAGTGTCCTAGCCTCACCTTGACCCCACTTTCAATTGTATTGGATGTTATTACTAAAAATAAAGAGAACTCAGCAGTGAAGTGACCCTTTGCTTGAGAAGGGCGTCCTCCCTTAGACAACATCCCCAAACACCAGTTGGGGAAATCCCAAAGCATGGGCTGCTGCTTCCGTACTAGTGATTTCTGTTGACGGTAATGTAAAATGGAAGTTGCATTTGCAGTATCACATACAAAATCAAAGCCAATATGTTTGTTACTTCAAGCTGATCCTGCTGTCACTTTCTACTTTATTACTTTATAAAAAATAAAAAAGGAGGGAGCGAGGGAAAGAGGAGATGAAAGCTGGCCAAAAGAAGCTGCCACATAATGTGCAAGAAGTAGTGAATGATCAGTTCCTGTTTTGATGAGAATCTACATCTGTGTCATAAAAAGCCATTTATTTCTTCTTCCAAATAAAAATAATGGATCAATATATGTACACCATGGTCACAGCTCTCAATACTAATTGTTAACAGAAATAAATCTACCACACACTGAAACAATTCTTTCTTTACTTGTACATTTCACAGATCTCAGTCAGATTCAACACATGGATGCATATCACTTAACAAATGCCTTTTGATGCTATTGATGAGTTTCCTAACTTCTAAATTACAAAAAGTAACACATACAGTGATGTTACAATCAAACATAAGTAATAAAGTGCAGCACTCCTCCACAAAAGTTTTTGCGCAGAGTGGGGCACTGGGGATTAATATTCTGCTGTATAATTCATTTCAATGTTTCCCTAATACTAAGACTCAGTTTACTCTTCTAGTGTGTCACAGAACTTCTGTTGACCATTGCATTAGGCAGTGATATTAACCCATTGTTCACACCAACAAAAGTATCTGTTTTGGAGTTTGCTAACCTCTATCACATAACTTCAGAAAACGACACCATTCAGTTAGCAAGCCATGAGAGGGACACAGAGCCTCTTCAACACCACTGCTGGAGAAAAGAAGGGCTTGGCGTAGGAATCTTTGCTTTTCTTACTGTCCAAATATGATCTGCTCCACAGCTTCTTCCTTTTTCTGAAACTCGTAGTGCAAGATTAGTAACCACAGAAACAGAAGTCATGCCTACGAGGAGGAAAACAAGGAAGCCTTGCAAAGCCAGAGGGCGAACAGCACCACAGAGGTGAAAGGCCAGTCTCATTTTGCTTCTCTATACAACAAAAAGGAAAGAGCAAGGACAGAAGCACCATCCCCTTCTAAAGATGTCTAGCAAAGGTGGGGGTGGGCATTTATTTACAGTATATCTGTAATATCACCAAAATGATAATTGTCCTCTAACATTGCACTTTTAGTTCCCTATTGATTCAGCAGATTTCATGGTTGTGGAAAAGGTTCCATGGGTTGTAGGAAAGAACAAAATCAGTACACTTATTAATTTCTAAATGGAGCATTAGCCATTTTGTGATTTTTAAAAATATTTTATCTATTAGGAACAGTCTATCATTAAGAACTAACAATCTATAGAGGAAAAAAAAAATCTAACAGTAACAACTGTGGGTGTTTGGCTGAAGGTGTGATCCACTCAGTCTTTCTGTCCCACTCAAGAAGAAACTATGATGTAAGAACATCTCTACTGGGTCAGAGCAAAAATCTCTAGTCCAGCACCTTTTGTCCAAAAGTAGCCAAAAGGGTGTGTCCAGGAATGAATACAGGAATAACATAATCAAATATGATGCTCCCCACCATGATGCTCTACCAGCTTCCTACTGCTTTCAGCTTAAGAACTTCCCTAACCCAGTACAGTTTGCATGTTTAGTAACTCTCAATAGTTTTTTTTCATTAAAAACTTGGCCCTGTCTCATCTTCAAATTAGGCAAACTTACAGCACTCACAAGGCTGCCACACTTCTTGTTGCTTGAACTTCACTCTTAGTCCCCTTCCTCTACTTCTTCTCATCCTTACAGATGAGAGGACTGAACAGTTTGTCCCCTCCCGCCCTTCTCCATGCTGGCTGTGAGTCCATAGACTTATGTTTCACAAACAGTGGGAGTCCCTGGTATTGCTTTATTTATTTCTGTAGAGAAAAAAAATAAATAATCATAATAAAGCTTTATATTACTGAGGACAACCTCCTGAAAAGTCCTTCCCACCACATATTTCCAATACTGAAATATGGTATTTATGACAGTAAAAGGAGAGCCTCAACTGCATTTCTGAATTTGTCATAGCCATATCTCAAATTATTCCTAAAATGACTGAGATAAACTTGCTCTCAAAAGCATGAAAATGAACATATTAAGATAAACATGAAATATACCCAGTCTGTAAACAGCAAGTAAGAATGGGCCCCCATGACTAAAAAAGAACACAAAAGGTACTAAAACATCAGTAAGAAGAAAACGGGAACTGGCTTACGGACAAACATATCACTACACAGGAAAAATGTTGGCAATACAGATCAGAGAAATTAAGTAATATCATTCTTGCAGCTGGGCTGCACTATTTCCTTTATTACCATTAACACTTGATGCTCTAGCAAAAGTGCTAGTGGAAAGTGTTCTCATTTTAATAATGATCTAAAGTTGATATAATCTTTCTGAAAAAGGTATGTTCAGGCATGGAGAGTGGAGGTGGTGACAATATTTATTGGCTGGAATGCCTGGAGCATCCAAGTGACAACACAAATATGCAACAAAAATGTGACTGAGCAGGACCTCAGTTTCTGCTCCCATAACAGTGTGCTGGTTGCCTTTCAGCAAATACACTGAGGATCAGCCATGACATCTCCTTTAATTATGACTTTATAGGTAAAAGCTAGGTAGAAACCAAAAACGTATTGATTTTGGTAGAAAAGTCCTTCAGTGGCAACTTCAGCAACATGAAAAGTAAAACCAGTTTGGAGTCAATTGCCCATGTCAAAAACGAAAAACAAACAAAAAAAAAACACAGAAAAAAAAAGAAAAAATGAATAAAGAAAAAAGCAAGTCTCGTACTGTAGTTTCTTAAATTTCACATGCAGTCATTTATGAAAAAATATGGTTTTGTTCATGTATCTAATAAAGTGCAGGCCTGTAAATCTGTGTTTCCTTACCATTATTTAATAAACTACTTAGTCATACTCTCTCTGGCATTTTTCCATTTTAAATAAAGATTAATCTGTGAAAGAACTCTAAGGCTGTCACTGCAATCAAAAGAAAAAAGTGCTTTCAGGTTTTCATTGGCTTCCCTGCATGCTCTAG
Source organism: Ardeotis arabs (assembly GCA_011801015.1). Classification (NCBI taxonomy): domain Eukaryota; kingdom Metazoa; phylum Chordata; class Aves; order Otidiformes; family Otididae; genus Ardeotis; species Ardeotis arabs. Next base: position 20,810 of record JAAGAY010140163.1, read on the forward strand.
TAGTATCTTTTTTTTTCCCCTTCCTTAAGCATATTTGAATGAACTGTTTGAATGTGTTTACTCTTTTATCTCTACAGCTTTGAAAACTTCACACTTTGTACCTGATCTACAACAAAGCAATAAGGATTGCAGAGGTTGACAGCATGGACATAATTAAAGACTACCATCAATAAACTGCCATGTTGAACAATACTGACTTATAATGCACTCCAAGATCAACCATTTACATTTAAAACTATTTCACTGAAAGGTCTAAAAAGGAGCAGCTTGGATTGTTTTCATAAGAAAAAGAAATCCACAGAAAAAGAAATGACCTTCTGTATAACTCAGTAAGTAATGTTAAAAGATTCCTCCTCTTTACTAGAAGATTCAGGTTTACATATTGGATGCACATGTAAAAACATAAGCAATGCTTTGTAGATGTCATCTCCAACTAAAGATTAAGAGAAGAAAATCAAATCTACATTCATTGTATTTATATAATTGGTAAAGTGTTATCAGATGGATTGTTTGACACTTCAGTCATATATATGACATGTACTTACACACTGTACATCATGTGATGAATCTAGACAACCTAGTTTATATCTGACAATTAAGAGTCTTACTTGTTAATGTTATTACTGAAACTTTAATTGAGGAAAAGCCAAGATTGCTCCAATACTCTCTCAGCACTAAATAATCTGACTTGTATAATTTACAATAGTGTCTTTCCCCAAAAGGCGATCAGTAGTGATATACTAACACATTATGACTTCTGTAACAGAAAAAAACAACACTAAAAAGACTGGAGAAATGTAAAAGCTAAACTAAATCTTAAGTTTGCATTCTGCTAAGCATATGTTTTTGTACAGTGATATAAGTAACAGACATGCACACAGACATGCTGTTCAAAACCATTGAAAAAAGTATCCAAACATTAATACTCAGAACAAACAAGTGTGTTTCTCTTGTACCTTTCAGCATGAAGTAGATTAAAATGGTGATTCTCTGTCCTGGAGAATATCACAGACTGAAAGTAAACTTTGGATGTCCAAAACTCAAGTAATTCAAAATTACCGCACACAAACAATTGGAAATAAATGTTTATACCAAAGTGAAGGTCACAGCAACATGTCTTTAATAGTACTTTTAAACAGGTAAGTGTCGAAGTTCAGCCCGGATCGGGACCAGACTACGCAGTCTCTCTCTCACTCCCCCCACCCTCCGAGAGAACAGGGGGAGATAATATAAGAAAAACGGCTCGAGGTTTGAGA
>JAAGAY010140164.1:0-28806 GCA_011801015.1 Ardeotis arabs
CAACATGGACAGTAGGATAGAATGTACCCTCAGCAAGTCTGCTGATGATACCAAGCTGTGTGGTGTGGTCGACAAGCTGGAGGGAAGGGATGCCATCCAGAGCACCCTTGACAGGCTGGAGAGGTGGGCCTGTAAGAATCTCATGAATTTCAACAAGGCCAAGTGCAAGGTCCTGCACATGGGTCGTGGCAATCCCAGGCACAAATACAGGCTGGGCAGACAGTGGAGGGATTAAGAGAAGCCCTGAGGAGAAGGACTTGGGAGTGCTGGTGGACGAGAAGCTCAACATGAGCCGGCAGTGTGTGTTTGTAGCCCAGAAGGCCAACCGCATCCTGGGCTGCATCAAAAGAAGCGTGGTCAGTAGGTCAAGGGAGGTGATTCTGCCCCTTTACTCTGCTCTTGTGATACCTCACCTGCAGTACTGGAGTCCCCAGAAGTACATGGACCTTTTGCAGTGAGACCAGAGGAGATCACGAAGATGATCAGAGGGCTGGAGCACCTCTCCTACAAGGACAGGTTGAAAGAGTTGGGACTGTTCAGCCTGGAGAAGAGAAGGCTCCGGGGAGACCTTATAGCGGCCTTCCAGTACCTAAAGGGGCCTTGGTAAGGAAGATGGGGAGAAACATTTTAGTAGGGTCTGTTGAGATAGAATGAGGAGTAATGATTTTAAACTAGAGAGAGGTAGATTCAGACTTGACGTATGGAATTTTTTTTTCTACAATGAGGGTGCTGGCACAGGTTGCCCAGAGAGGTGGTGGATGCCCCATGCCTGGAAACATTCAAGGCCAGGTTGGATGGGGCTCTGAGCAACCTGATCTGGTTGGAGATGTCCCTGCTCCTTGCAGGGGGGTTGGACTGGATGGCCTTTAAAGGCCCCTTCCAACCCAAACCATTCTATGATTCTATGATTCCAATACTTAGCTCTCTAAAATATCTCTAAGAGAAGCAATGAGACTATTTAGGACCTTAAGAAAATTTACTTTCTTCTTTGTCTAGATAGTAAGCCTAAGGTGAGAATAATTTCAGGGGAGATGGATCTCATCCAGAGTGGCTTGTAGAGGCACATCTGCATGAAAATATGGGGAGTGTCCTTTCTGTTCCATTTTTCTTGCCAAAGACAGTGGGTAGCATTGAGGAAAACTGCTCTACCATAAGCATGACTATATGTGATTCCTGGATGTGTTTACTCATGTGGCTCTAGCTGTGGTCTACTAACAACATCTGCTTCCCTTCTCCAAGAAAGGAGAGGAGAACATTCGTATTGCCTGTGACCATCTCCACTGCTCTTCCATGATGGGCTTCCATGTCAGTGCCAGGACAGCCTCATGAGAAGCATATTCTTCACCAGTAATAGTGAAGAGCTTCAGACATCAGGGGGAAGATGAATAGATTTTTTTACCACCATGACAGAATCATCAGATACTACAAGGAATAAATAGAATTATAAAATGATTTTTAAAAATAAATAAATTTTAATGGATTTTTTTTTTTTAGGTACCAAAAGGTTTTTAATCTCCAAATTTTAATCTTCTGTCTCCTTAAGAAGACAAGAGCTACACAAAAGATGTTTTAACATAACATGACTCTTCCCTGTTTTGTTCCATGTGCACAATTTGACCTCATACTTGGTCATCTCTCTTTTTGATTTATTTGTTTCCAAGGTCTTTCCCTTGGCGACTAGTAACTGCATTCACAACAGCTCTTCAATGTTTGTCAGGCACTGCTACTGAAATGCTGAAAATGTCAGACCTCATAAAACCAAAACCTTAGAGCAATACAAATTCTTTTTTGCTAGAGAAAAGCCAATTTAGCAAGGGAACTGTGTGCTGCATTCTCTCTTCTCTCCAGTTTCCATGTAACTACCCCGTACAAGAGTCCCAGTTCCTTCTCTCTCCTCCATCCACCTGCTCTACCTTCTCCCTTTGCCAAATCAGTTGACTGAACTTGAACAGGAAGAGGGACATTCTCCACTGGTACACCACTAGCACAGCTGATCAGTTACGGTAGATTGCCCCATGCAATGTTCATGAGAGTGCTACTCAAGGTACAGAGACCCTGTTCCCAGTTCTGTCATTTGTCTCATTTCCATCTAAAATTGAGTTATTAATACTCGATATTTTATAAAGTAATTTGAAGTCTACAGCTGAAATAAGATACTTTTTTTTTTTCTTTTTCATCATTGACCCCTCTGGTTTTCTCATTTATTTTAGTCTCACTCTTCATTCTAAGTTAGGTAGCACGTTGAGTTATAGCTTTTGTTTCTGAACCTTTACGATGTATACTCAAGGTTCAGGGTCCAGGAAACTCAAGGAGTAGTTACATGGTGAACCCAAACTGTTTAACTTTAACGCATAGATTCAAGCTTTATGGTGCTGCAGATGCTCATCAAACAGTTGTTTGCTTTTAAGCAAGACTTTTTAAAAATAATACACATACTGAATTAATAAAATGCCATCTCTTGCTGCATGTTTTTCGCAGCTCTCACCTAGCAGTTCAAAATATTTAATAGATTCCTAATGAATGAGCTGCATGATGTTTTTACATCCTTTCACACCTGATCCCCACCATCTGCACATTCAAGATTCGACATGCTCCCTAGGGCACCTTGCAGCGAATGAGCCTCCAGCTCAGTGGTTCTGACAAATTTCTCTCACCAAACACATTCCATGCACCTACCATCACTTCATGGCATAGAGACTCGGTTGAGTCAGAGAAATGCATTAATATTCCTTTGCAATTATTCAGTACCTGGGAGAATTAGACTTTTAAATTACTCATAAATTGTTATCATATAGATGTTACAGGTTTTTGGGTATTTTAAAATTTTATAACTACAGTTTAGTGTCTGCATATCACCATATTAACACAGGGCCTGACTTCTTACGATACTAGACTTAGAATTTAAAATAGAAGTTAGACTGTTGAAAACAATCTGGGTACAGAGTATGTAGAAATATCTTTTAAAGGTCAGTTCAGAATGATCATTATGGTTTTGGCATTTTAGATTATTTGAAATCTTAGTCCTAGAGCTATTTGCACAGAAAAACAGGCAATGCAGTTCGACAATTCTAAATACTTAACATGGTGGGTGCCGTACAATTCACCTTTCTCATCATTCAGAGATACTTCTGCAGCTTTCATTAATATTGCAAAGTTAGCAGCAGTATTCTTGGCTACACTGCCTTTGAAGTCATTATTATCTCTGGCTGCAGAATCAAACAATAAGCTGACATATTGGCTCATTAAACACTGTCTCCTTCATTGTTGTTTTTTGGGTTTTTTAAAAAATATTTTTCTAAGGAACAGATTCTATAGTCCTCTTTTTTTTTTTTTTTTTTTTTTTTTTTTTTTTTTGTGAGAATTAAAGCCTGAAGAATGCAGTCCAGCATTACTGCCCATCTGATCGACACCACAGTCCAATTATGCAGCTACTTTTGTATGTAGGAATTTAAGAAGAAATCTAGGGTTACCAAATAGTGTTTGTTTTTCTTATTGAACATGTATAATTCAACTGAAAAGCGCATGAAATAATGGTGATCCAACCCCAAATCAAGGGTTTTATCTACATAAATTTAGATTACCAGCATAGAGCCATGGTAAGTCAATATGACAGCATCCTTTCAACGCTACAACATCAGTAGATCCCCCCTAACTTCACGGCATGTTCCACATCCCAGATGGAGTTGGAAAAACAGTTTTCCACTCCAGTCTGCAACACAGGACTGAATTCATTCTGCTCAAAGCTGGTCCTGATAGACAGTTAATGCACAGCGGACGCGGATCTGAGGGCTGGAAACACTCCTGCATCCTTCTGTTTAGCTACATCTTTAAGTCTTAGATGTCTTTTTTGTCATTTATTACCGTTTCACTAGAGTCCTAGGTGCACCTTGAATGGGGAGTTAAAAGACAAGCTGTATCTTAAGAACAAGCTACTATTAGAATAAGAAATACAATTTTAAAAACCTACAGGAGTTGATCTCCACCACAACGTAAAACTAGCAACATTTTCAATTTAATGTAACAACTCTCTTCCTCTTTAAAAATTCTGGCTCTCAGAGAAGCTTGAACCTATGGGAAATACCCATTTTGTCCTACAGTATTTTCCTTGTTACTTTCAAAATAGTGAATACTTTTAAACAAGAGAGAAAAGAAAGTTGTAATTTCTGCCCTGGGAAAACACCTCTATTTTTTTTCTGAAAAGCAATGAGCATGGTTATCTTCTCCTGAAGTAGGTATTAATAATGGCACTTCTGCTAATTTCATAACCCTTTCTCCTAGGTGAGTGAAACAAGCTTTAATCAATGACTCTCCATGAATTCAAGCATTTCAACACCATACAGCAGCACCACTGCCACAGCATCATACAGCACATCTAAACGGTGCAAATATATATATTTTGCTACCTGCAATAGATAACAGCTTAACTATATTTGCACTCCTCAATAGCAAAAGCTCTTTAAAAGAAAATTAGCCTTTAGAAAGAATATTTCAAAAGAATCAGTAAGCCCATATAAGCTTGGGAAAAGGTAACGCAAAGTCTGCAGTAATATATCCTGTCATTCCCTTTTATTGCCTTCAGTGATTTTTTCCACTGATTTCCTCATCCCTAATTTTAGAAAACAATTGTCTCAGTTTCTTTAATATAAAAGAGTCATTCCTAGGAACGTGAAATATGGATGTCAAAACCCTCCATGTACTAGACAGAGTTATCCTCTCTCAGAAGTAATCATAAGAAAGCAATGAGCAGTGACAAAAAAAATTCTGGTTCATAGATCTGAAATTTAATAGGAATTGTTCTAACAAATGGGAGTCTTATTACTCTTTGACCTACGTAAAATGGTTCAACTTACAATCTTTCTCAAAGTCAATGTGCATCTGTTCAATACCCATACAATAACACTCAAGTTAAGGTACCTGAAGCTGTACTGCACCATTCACATCCCAACTGAGTAAAACTTTCTGTCAACTTCCATCCTACATTTCTGCAAGTCAAGCTGGAAACTGGTTCCCTGGAAACATTCAAGGCAAGGTTGGATGAGGCTCTGAGCAATCTGATCTGGTTGGAGATGTCCCTGCTCCTTGCAGCGGGGTTGGACTGGATGGCCTTTGAAGCTCCCTTCTAACTCTAACCATTCTGTGATTCTATGTATCTGTAATCAGGAAGACAGTGCCACTGTTTTCATACAAACATTGGTCTGTTGAACACCAAGGAACTGTTCTTGAGATGTCAAGAAAAAATACCTTGGCGTAACTGTTTCTTCAAGAACTTCCAAAGGACATTAGGGAGATGCAGAAGGGGAAGGGAACTGGAAATAGGCTCAGAAAGGAGAAAGAAGGACAAATGGATGGTGAAACAGAGTGCTACCAGAGAGGGCTGGCTAAAAGAGGTGGAAATTTGCAGCTGATGTGAAGTGAATGAGACAGGCTTTCTGCCGGATGATGGTATAATTGAATATTTACCATAATGAGGATTCACAAGGGAGTATCCGTATGCGAAACTCATATTTCCTTCTGACTTCTTGGCCTTGCAACCCTAACAATGTTCTTTTAACAACAGGGTGTGCGTGTGTGCGTATTAAATGTAATTATACACACACCCATGCACTTCACACCACACGTCAGTTTTCATATGGGGATATTAACATTCTTTACAGATTAATTAAGCCTAACAAGACACCCATAATTAGACTGCTAAGGTTTATTATTTCTGTTTTACTGTTGGGAAATATACCTAGTGAGATTAAGTGCCTTATCTAAGTAAATGAAACTCTAAATTATGGTGGAAACTTAAACACTGAAGGTTCTGTGCATGGGCAGAAAACAAATTTAGAATAGAATCATAGAATCACAGAATGGTGAGGCTGACCGGCCTGTAGTTGCCCGGGTCCTCCTTGTTCCCCTTTTTAAAAACTGGTGTTATGTTCCCTCTCTTCCAGTCATCGGGGACCTCACCAAACCGCCACAACTTCTCAAATACGATGGCCAGTGTCTCCGTTGAGTTTTGAACATGTCCTTTTCCAGATGAAACACTGCTTCTAAAATTGGATATTAACAGTAATAGTTGTGAATTGTTTCCTTAAAAAATTAAATCAATCTAACACCTTTCTCAGCTTCTTCTCATGCTCTTAATTTATATGTGTTTGCTTTCAAATGACTTTCAGCAACACATAGTCCATTTTCACTCAACTCTGTGAGATGTGGGAACAGTGCCTTTATTAAACCACCGGTCTAATCAATTTAGATGTTTTTGCAGACGGACAAATACATTAGATAAATTACAGTTTCTTCCACCTAGCTGTCTGATCAATTTAGACAGGAGCACATACAAGTATTGAAGCATCATCTGTTTGTTTTGTTTTGGTTTTTTTTTTAACCTTCAGCTATACAAGACTTGGAAAAACCAATGAGTTTAGGGAATTATTCTTCTTTTAGATCACAAATAAACACTAACTAAAGTACTGAAAGATGACCTTGAGGTGACCATCATTTTCACAGACTATTTCTAACAACCACAGATTCAGATACGAAGAATTTTTTTTTTTAAATCTATAAGTAATACAAGTTGAAAGACTACAGAGGACCTGAAAGATCATTAGTCTAATCCAAAGTGGCAGTTCCGACATTCCTAATGAAAAGAATCCATGTAACAATCTAGAGTCAAATCCATTAGTAAAAGTAATGACCTACTGGCCTCAAATCACATTTTCTTACTCTCCATTTAATTGCAAGATCAATGAAAAATAGCGATTTCAGATCATCTGCCTCTATCTCCTTATAAATCTTGTACATACGGGTGAGCCCTAACTGGTCCTCCTGATGGATCCTGTCACAGAACATGTCAACTTACCTTTGCATGCCATTCCAGAACTTGAAAGAAAACCAGACAGGTGTCTTTTCAGGCTTGAAATCCCTCATTATTGATCAGTGGAACATTAACACATTTGATGGTTTGTTTGTTCCATAAAAATAGTAACTAGATTGTGTTAAAATGCCACTTTTTAAAGAAACAACAAAACACAAAACAAAGCCAGACAAGCCTCAGTGGGCAATTAGGTTCTGCTGACGCTCTTGGAAAAGGTCAAGACTGTCAACTTCCACTTTAGAAAAATCAAAGTGAGTGATTCCTCTACAGCCCCATGACATTGAAGTATTTGTCTCAGCTCTGGGCACCAAGTAGACTCTTCAAAGCATATAGAAACATCCTCTGCTTTGTGGGAATCTCATATTACCTTAAAGCTACAATTTGACTGAATTGTTCTGTTTAGTCTTTCCCCCACAACTACAATTTTCCCAGCACACAAACCTGTCCTGGCCTTTCATGTTGCCTTTTTAGATGCCCCTGCCTTCTGCCAGGTAGGTGACGGCTCAGCGACTCTGCACTGTATCAGTACTTCTTGCACAGTGACTAAATATGACAAAATGTACAAATAATGCCTGTATCACAATGATTCCAGAAAGAGAAATCTCAGTTTGTATGCTAAGTAGCTATATCAGCTTTTTTTTTTTGTTGTTATTATTATTATTTTTCCCTCCATTTGGTATAACTAGCCTTGTTTTCTCCTGCTGCCAAAGTGGTAGGCACTCCATAACCACTCTGTTGCTTTCTTCTTGCCAACGTATCTTCAGTCATGACTTACAGCTCTGAAAAGAGCCTGGCTGGAGATGCAAACACAGGGAAACTCAAGAACGACCTCCACCAGTAGTACCGGGAAGCAGAATAATTTTGACAAAGTGCAAGTACAGCATCACCTTGTCAAACACAACAGATAATGAGCTTGGAATCAGCCTTCAAGCTACTCGAACCAAAAAAGATGAAAGCTGGCCAAACACTGCTTAGTTATTACAAAGCGTTCAAAATCTGTCAGTCACATGGGAACCTTTGGACAGATTATACCTTTTCCACTACTAAAAATGGCAGATAAAATGTAAATATCAAGAAAGAAAGATTTTGTTTACTCAGCTCTCCAACCTGTGAGTTGACAAGGGGTGCCTGGAAGTCCTCGGGTTTCTCTCCTGATCTATAGAGCCCCTCAGAAAGGCTCCAAAGTCATCTGCAGACATCAAGAGTTATCAACCACTTCAGCTACCGGCTCCCCTAGGCTCCTGCTCTAATTCTGTCCCTAAAAGAGGGAAATGGGCTAAACAGTAGACAAAAATACAAGAATAAACAATTACTGAATGTTGAAACTATCAAATTCAGACAAGAAATAAGTGTATTTTTTAAACAATGAGAATAATTACTTGTTAGAAAAGCCTGCTAATGCTTATGCTACCTTCTTCATAATGGGCCACTTTAAAATGAAGAAAGGATTTCTTTCTGGAAGATCGCTCTACTTTGAACAGGAACTTAACGAGGGAAATTCTTTGCTCTGTGTTATACAGAGGTCAAAACAGATGATCAAAATGATCTTTCCTTGATTCACCGTCTGTAAATCTGTCTGTCTTCCACTTCAAATTACATTTCTGTGCTTCTGAAGGAGGATGACAGTGAAAGATAATTCACTAAGGCAGAATGAATTAAAATCATAAGAAATGTTACTTGTGCTGCACTGCAGTCCACACCAATGACAGCAAAGTAACATTTTTTTTATTAAGAAAATGTACTGTGTAAAGCCTATAGCGCATTTACTATAGTCAGTGCCAATTAAAGTAAAAGTAGCCTAAATTTGGAAAAATAATTTCAAACTGCCCATAAATCCTTAACTGTTGAAATAGCAAAGGGTAAAGCGGTCTTTAACTCAATGTGGTATGCAACGGTACACTAAATAACACGATTGTAAGACATACAGAAACATATAAAAATAGACTAAACTAATTGTAGATGTAATATGTGGTGATCCGTCTGATAATTATAAGATTTATAATATCTTAACGATGTCCATTGAACTTGCGCATAAGATAACACAGACTCCTACATTCTGCTGCATGCCAACTCCCCAAATACACAAAAATGCATTTCTTTTAGAAGTTAAATATAATTATGGCTTCTTAGTAATATGGCACTGGTACTGCCTTGAGGATTTTTTCCCCACCTGTGGTACCTGGGGTACTACTGGTTTGAGGGTTGTTTTCATTTGTGCAGTTCTCAGTGAATATAATCTCAGAGATTATATTCTATTTAGCCCTCTGAAATATTTTTCATTGAATCATAGAATGGTTTGGTTTGGAAGGGACCTTTAAAGGCCATCCAGTCCAAGCTCTCCTCAAGGAGAGCTCCAACCATCTCCAACCAGATCAGATTTCTCAGAGCCTCATCCAGCCTGGCCTTGAACATTTCCAGGGATGGGACATCCACCACCTCTGTGGGCAAACTGTGCCAGTGTCCCACCACCCTCAGCATATTTTTTTTTTTTCCTAGGATCTAATCTAAATCTACCTCCCCCTATTTTAAAACCATTACCCTTTGTCCTACCACAACAGACCCTACTGAAGAGTTTCTCCCCGTCTTTCAGTGTAGGCCCCCTCGAGGTACTGGAAGGTCAGACTGATTGTGGAAAAGCAGGACCCAACAGTATTCTTTCTTCTCTGCTTGCTAACAAGCTTACACTTCTGAGCAATATTCTGCATATTGATATTTTTTTTGCATACTTGAAACAAAAAGCTGTCAGAGCTTAAGTTTTACAAACAATGTGCGTGACATTCTTCTCATATTCCCCTTCCTTTTATTCTCCTTCCTCATTTCCCTTACTTTAATTGCACAATCTACATTTTTTTTTTTTTATATATCCACCCTCCTTTTCTTTCTCTTTGCCTTTACTTTCTCTAGCAATCCCTTTTCACCCAGCAGGCCAGCACTTGCACTGTGTGGATGGAGGGGTCAAATCTCTTGGCCAGTTTATCAAAAGAAATAGAAATACAAAGTTTTTAAGCTGAATGATGATGCTTACACCAAGAACAAAAGCACTGTGAGTCACAGAACTGAAATTCCTATTTTGGAAGAATTAATGTTGGAAACGAAAACCTTGAATTTCCTAAACAAATAAACAAACAAGATGAATTTTTTATTGTGGACCAAAAAAGCGTAGGAAAATATAATGCAGAGGGAAGATTTAAATGCTGTGAGATTTTCAAAACAACACTTCATTCCATGATCTAGAGCTTTGATACTCCCTGTCTGAAAATTCAACTTATGGTGGCATTTTCTTCTTTCTCTCCCAGTTTAGTTCAGCCGTGAATCACCTGTTCTGCTGCTCCTGGGTGCAAGATGCTGTTAACAATTTGACATTCCTCCCACTGTGCACTAACCGCATTCCAGCTCCTGCTCCTACTGATTGCAAACGGGGCACAGGGATCTCTCAGATAAACATATTTATTATGCTATCACAATGCACTGTTATACTTATCTAGCAATAAAAATCTTAGGAATAAGCAACTCTGACACCGAGCACAGAGACAGGAGATGAACTATTTATATCTAAAGTACAGAATTGTCTACCAGTGGATTTGTATTTATTGTATATTAAATGCAGATGTTGTAAAGGACAGTAACATAGTTTTATCCCAAAGTGCTTACAATCTGAAAGACAAGAGACACGAAGATGCACAGAGTGATGGAGAATGATGACACAACAAACGTGATCAAATTATAATTGCAAATATGAATGGTAAATGAAATCATGTTGTTGTTAGCTAGTCTTCATGTCTTCGGTGTTCTGAACAACAGACCGGATCCACCAAGTAATTCCAGTGTATCTAATTCTTATTTAGTTATCTACTTCTACCTGCTTCAGAGTTTAAATAAGTCTGTGGACATGTCTTCAAATTCCTGTATTATGTCTTGCTTAACAAAAAAAATCACACGAAATCTTTGCCTCGGTTTCCCTACTACACATGACTGCAACAAAAAATAACAGCTCATTTCCACTGCACAGTCACGTTCATTCTGCAATCATCACTAATGACCACCTTGCTTTCTAAAAGATCAAGGGTGGTGAAGGTGCGTGATATAAATATACCTGGAGGTGTAAAAAAGCTGGCGGAGAGATATTGCAAAGCAGATGGAAAAAAGAAAAACTTGACAGTTTGGCTTTTTTTCTGTCTTGGAGGGGCGGGGAGGGAAGTGAAGACAATAAACAGAATACTAAAATTATCTTGTTTATGAAAAAAGGTGAAATATGCATGTGAAAGAGGCACAGTGGCTGGTTTTGCCTTTTTATATTTTAATATAAATTTATATATTAATTCAACACTTGGGGGAGATTTGGGTGCAACTTTTTTTTTTTCCCCCAATTCCCCCCCTTATCTCTAGTTAAAAGAAAGACTAAAAAACCTCAGTCGCTGTTAAATATATGGAAACTTTAATAATGATCATAATAAGTGTGCTAAATATATATACTAAATTAAATGCTAAAGCATAAAATAGAGCTATTTATCACCCTGCTTTTACTTTCCCATTCACAGACACTACATACATACAAACTTTTTTTTTGGAGGGGGGTTGTACTTCTGAATTCTAATTCCCATCCTAACAAACATAGGGATTTTTCCATGCACCGTTCTGTGCTGAAGAACAGAAACATTACACTCAAATCTGTCATTCCATGAGCTGATTCAGCAAGCATCACACCATTTACAAATCGTGACCCAGAAGCCTGTCTTAAAAAAAAAAAAAAAATCACAGTATAGAGGGCATCAGCTGAAGGAAACCAGTCCACCATCCACATCCCTTTATACCAACTAAAACTATCCATGAGAAACATCATTTCTCTTTCCCGGATGAGCTTCCCAAGTGCCGAAGCCACAGCCATCGCACTGCAGACACCACACTAACACCACAGCTGCAGATTTTGACAATAATGGGTTTTCTTTCACTTATGATGGAGAAAATGCCTCATTTCTCCCCATCTCTCAAAATGATTCTCAGTTTCTTTAGTCGGACATGATGATGCCATCGTTCTTACAATTTTGAAGGGAACTGGAAAAATTTCCATAGCGTGAAGAAAGGGACTCAGCTTATTAGATGCAAGGAAAAAAAAAATCTCCAATTAATAAGCAAAATATTGCTATTTATTTTCACAGGTACGGAACTGGGAGTCAGAGATCACTTTAGCAAAATCATGAGAAAGCTCAAAAAACAGCGCAAGCATTACATTCAATCGTCACTGCTTCAAGTCCTACACAACAGTCACTGACTGTTATCTCTTCCCTTGCTCAGTGTTGCAGGAATATAGCTGCTTATTCTACAGAGAGCTGGAAATAACCACCTAGAAGATGACATTTGGATCCATTGCCTGTTGGATATGGTAACCCGTCCCATTCCTAACGTCACAGTTCGCTGACAGCACCCCGAGGGCTGCAGGAGACACCGGCGGCTTTGAATGTCTCTGCTGCCAGCGAGCACATGGCTGGTGAATGCAAATTAAAAGCTGATAGCAACATGAAATAAGGATCCCTGTAATTAGTGATTACAGGAGAGGACTCTGCCTTGGCACGCACTCCTCCTACTCAAGCTGTGATGCTCCCTTACCTCTTCACGTGCAGTAACAGGGTTCAAGTTACAGAATTTGGAAGAAGAGATTTACCTATCTCACAAGGGACACGGTGGCTTCTCTTATGCATTTAAACCCATTATAATCCAGATATTATTTACCTACAGGCTATTATCACACAAGTATTAAGAAAAGTTCTCCAGTGCATAAATGCTATAGCTACAGCTCTTCCTCACATTCCTTGTTGTGGTTTTAATTAGTTAAGAAATTTGTGTGAAAATTTAAGAGGACACCTAATTCACATGTGCAGACACATAGACATATTTTTTTTTACTCCATTCCCACTGTTCTTTAGTGAAATTATACCATATATCACAAAAGCAGCAAAGGAGTAAGTGGTTACAACTCCACTAGTAAGAGAACAGATGTGAATAGAGGACCCGGAGTGCAGAAAACTATAGCAGAGATGTTTTAATCACTGTTTGTATTGTAGCATGTGCTTCAGGCTACACCAAAACCAAAGGGCAGATCCCTACCTGTTACTCATTAAGCCAATTTCCTTACACATAATAAGCTATTAAGGTAATAACAGAAAATCCTATAAAAGTAATTTAAGAAAACAGGACAGGGCAGGACTAGGGGTAAAGGTTTCAAAATGGAGGTAGATTTAGATTGGATATTAGGAAAAAGATTTTTTACACTGAGGGTGGTAGAACACCCAGGTTGTCCAGAAAGGTGGTGGATGCCCCATCCCTGGAAACATTCAAGGCCAGGTTGGACGGGGCTCTGAGCAACCTGATCTGGTTGGAGATGTCCCTGCTCCTTGCAGGGGGCTTGGACTAGATGACCTTTGAATGTCCCTTCCAACCTTAACCATTCTATGATTCTGAAACAGAACAGATACATACCACAGTCAAGCCCTTTACTGTAGTACATTAAACTTGTTTTCTACTTCATGGGGTATCCACAATTTTCACGTTTTCTTGCACAATGAACTGCACAAGGAAGCCAGAGTATTTATCTTAACTTCACTCACTCTCTCCACACAAAGATAGAGAGAAAACTGCTGTAGCACGTTTTCTTCTTAAAAAACAGATTTCTGGCAGCTTCAGCAAGAATGTAGATTCTCGCGGCATGCAGTTAACCTCTTGGGCAAAACAGTAGTTCTAAGTATACCTCCATGAAGTTGGAGACAACAAATAGGCAGTATAATTTTGTGCTGGCTTTGAAATACACAAAAATATTTTATTGGACCAACACAGCTTTTGGCACTTCCTCTCTGAAGTACCCAGAAATGCAGAAAGAAGAAAAGAGACAAAGCTAGAATTCATCTGCTCTAGCACCATAGATGGGCTTCAGCCCTTTACATGGAGTATGGAGTTCAATTTCTTTCAATTTACACATATAATTATGTTCCATTTTTGTGACACAGACTCTGCGGGAAGGATTTTGTTGGTGGGTACTTTTGTCCTTTTTTGTTCACATCTCTCTTGGCTCACAGGAAGACAGAGGTCATTATGAGAAGCAGTAATAAGATTTTTTTTTTCCCCAGACAAACTTTTATCACATTAAAATATAATGCAGTTTCTGTTTATAAGCCTTAACATGTGGTGGCATGAGATACAGTTAAAAACTAAACATTCAACATGCCTTGCAGGATATAAAGATGCCAAGCTAAAATCTTCAGACATCAAGTACTGCTTTAAAAATGCACATTTCTACCTCAAAGAACTTTACCTCCTGTTGGCATTTAAAGAATCATGGAATGGTTTGGCTTGGAAGGGACCTTCAAAGGCCACCCAGTCCAACCCCCCTGCAAGAAGCAGGGACATCTCCAACCAGATCAGGTTGCTCAGAGCCTCATCCAACCTGGCCCTGAATGTGTCCAGGGATGGGGCATCCACCACCTCTCTGGGCAACCTGGGCCAGTGTTCTACCACCCTCAGTGTAAAAAATTTCTTCCTTATATCAAGTAGGAATCTACCCTCTTTTATTTTAAAACCATTACCCCTGGTCTTATTGCAACAGGCTGCATTAAAAATCTGTCCTTATCTTTCTTTTATAAGCCCCCTTTAAGTACCAGAAGGGAACAATAAGGTCTTCCCAGAGTCGTCTTTTTTGTACAGGCTGAACAGCCCCAGCTCTCTCAGCCTGTCCTCATCAGAGAGGTGCTCCAGCCCTCTGATATCTTCACGGCCTCTTCTGGACTCGCTCCAACTGGTTCATATCTTTCCTGTGCTGAGGACTCCAGAGCTGGACTCAGTACGCTGGGTGGGGGATTTATAACACCCCAAGGACAGTGTGACTTCCTAGAAACACAAATCTCACCGCATGTCGGGGTTACAGATATGACTGTGGCTTCATCTCTTGCTTGCTGACTTCCTCACATGATTTTTTATTATTTTTTTTTTAAGAGAAGACACTGTAAAATCCACCCACCTGGAGTAGGTCAAGGAGATGCAAAGGCATTCATATGTAAAACTGATCAATTCCTAAATCACTGCAATATAGGATTGAAGCTCTAGCATTTCTTTGACACTTCCTGGATGAATCCACCTCTCTGCAGTGGCTCTTTCCTGTGCTTCATTTTCTGAAGGAAACGATAACTTAACCTGTGCTAATAAGTGACTGTCAATTGATGTTACAGCCTTCAGGTGGGAACAAACTTATGGCTGCTCCAAGCTTGTTCCTCGAAGGCAAAATCCTAAATATAATTATAGCAATACAGCGTATTATTCCATGGGATCTACCCTACTTTTAAAGCCCAGTGATTCCAAAATATCCCTTCCCTTCCTCTTTTAAAAACAAGTAATTAAAAAAAAAAAAATATTCAAAAGTTAGCTAAGAGAATCAGGGGTAGACGTTAGCCATTCCATGTTAAAAGACGAGTAAAGAGAGACTTTTTGTGTGACCAGGTATCAGTAATCAGCAGTTTTCAGTGACTTGATCAAATCATGCATTTTTAACATTTATTTAGTTCAAACTCAACATCTGACGCATGGTTGCCTTTGATTCAAGACATTCGGAGTGACAAGAAAAAAGTTTACTGTTAAAGATTAATCATGTTCTTCTGTTCCCACTCTCCTTCTGCTCTTAGTTTTAGGAGAATGCACTCAACTGTAGCTTTATTGTCACATTGTAAAAAAAAATCTGGTTTAGATTCCATTTATTTGTGATTTATTCTTCCACATTTCATACTCAATAGATACAAGCATACATTCTGCATGTAATAAACACTCATTCCATTCATTATTTTTGTACTTAACCAATAAATGATGACTACTTTCACAAAGTCCTTCTGCTTATTCATGATTCTAAAATGTGTAGTTTGTCTTTTTCTTGTTTGTTCTTCTCACCTTTAAAATGTCCTTATGGTCATTATCTCTCAATTTAGTATCACTTGGTAAAATTCTTACTCCTGCCTTCCTGGTTTTGGTATGGCAGGCATGGCTACTCAGCCTTTCTCACCTGTTTTAAGGCACAGCTCCAATCCTCATCATGCTGTAAGAAACTGCATGTGCTCTTTAGCATACATGATTTTTATATTCAGACTTGATATAAGGAAGAAATTTTTTTACAGTGAGGGGTGTAGAGCACTGGCCCAGGTTGCCCAGAGAGGTGGTGGATGCCCCATCCCTGGAAACATTCAAGGCCAGGTTGGACGGGGCTCTGAGCAACCTGATCTGGGTGGAGATGTCCCCGCCCCTTGCAGGGGGGTTGGACTGGATGACCTTTAAAGGTCCCTTCCAACCCTAACCGTTCTGTGATTCTGTGATTCTACTATTTTCTCCTTTACTCTTCATGTGAGTCTTCATTCTGCATAGTCTACTACACCAGGAGCACAGGACCTGTCATTCCAAAATTGACCATGTTTATCAAATCACATTCATTAATAACAAAAGGAAACAAACCCAATTTTTTGTGTTCAAAATACCAGCTGCATTTCGTATCCTAAGCTTAACAAAGCCATATTTTCATGGTAAGTAGCAATACTTCCCACACGATTCCCATCAATGTCTACAGAATTCTAACTTTTATTTTAAATTATATTAAAAGGAGCTTCTGTCATTTATAGTTGCAAAGATAACTGCTGAAACATGAAAGCGAGAATATCAATGCCATCGCTGCCTCCCAAGCCTGACAGCTGCAGTGCCTCTGCTACTGCTCAGAATGAGCAGCTACAGTGAAATTACAAAAAAAGAAAAATAATTTAAAACAAAACACAAAACCAACTTTTCTCACTTTTTCCGACTGCCTCCTCCCCACTTGCTGTTGCTCCTAACCAACTTGCAAGCAAACTCCTTTCTTTTCTGCTTGTCTAATATGTCAGTTTCTGATGATAAAAAGAGACAATTAGAAAGAACTGGAATTGAAGAGCTTTCCTTTTT
Organism: Ardeotis arabs; assembly: GCA_011801015.1. Classification (NCBI taxonomy): domain Eukaryota; kingdom Metazoa; phylum Chordata; class Aves; order Otidiformes; family Otididae; genus Ardeotis; species Ardeotis arabs. The sequence goes on from JAAGAY010140164.1 coordinate 16,817, forward strand.
CTAAAGGTAAGCACAGTGTCCTGCACAAAGGAAAAGAGAGAAAAAGATGAGATCAGAGGGGAAAAAGGGGAGGGACAGTGGATTGCCTAGTTCCACCTTTATGTTCACTCTGCTACTGCAATGTTTTTTATCCTTTCTGGACTTTCACCAACAGAAGCCCATTGCCCCACGTGTAGTTTTTCAGCTGCAGGCAGTTAGCAGGTACCCCTGACCCGAAGGATGGAAACACATTTGTGCCACCTCTGCATATGGCCCTGCAGTCATCTATTCCACCGGTGAAGGATGGAATGGCTGTGACACCAAACGGTAGCTCTCTCTTCAATAACGCAATCTGCCCCACTGAGAAAATCGTAACTCATCTGAATCTAAGACTTAAAATCCAATTCTAAAAGCATTTATTTCAACAAAAAGGGCACATTCTCTTTCAGCATGGAGATACTCCAATACTTTGGTTTTAAAATAGAGGGAGATAGATTTAGATTAGATATTAGGATTTTTTTTTTTTTTTACAATGAGAATGGTTGAACACTGGCCCAGGTTGCCCAGAGAGGTGGTGGATGCCCCATCCCTGGAAACATTCAAGGCCATGTTGGACGGGGCTCTGAGCAACCTGATCTGGTTGGAGATGTCCCTGCTCCTTGCAGGGGGGTTGGACTAGATGACCGTTGAAGGTCCCTTCCAACCCTAACCATTGTACGATTCCATGATTCTATGATATGTCTGCTGGTGGGTTTTACTCAATTAAACTGCCATTGGGAGGACAGGTAAATATATTGGTAAGTTGAGACTGTTGAAACAGTGCAACATGGTAGAAACATCATGTGTCATGTATCAGAAAAATCTTGACAGTCAGTGGGTTAACAGCAATACTAAAATGAAAGATATAAAAGTAATCACTTGTTATTGTCAATTATTTGCAAATGTGTAGGTAAGTGAAGTAAATTAACGTAGCTTTTCCCTTTCGATAAACTAAATATTGGATACCACATGGCACCAGTAATTAGATAATTTAGCTTTATATTAAATGAATGAAGTAAATATAACAATATGAAATACAATACCTCTTTAAAGAATGAAGACACTTTAGTTCCTATAACAGGAATAGGCAACAGTGGAATTAGAAGTGGGAAAACCTCAGTTCTACAATTACACTCACAATTACAGCAACCCTACAGAGTTAGTTATTGCCCTATGATTGACTAAATCTTTCTGTGATAATGGGCTTTGCATTCAGAACTGAAGGATGATATTTTATGGACTGCTGGAGGCTTTTAATTCCTTTATAGCACATTAAAATATAGTCAGTCTTTTAGCCATTTTAACCTTGTTTAGCACAAATGGTTGAACTTGAAATTCATCGACTTATATGGTCCATGGAAGATATCATTAAGAATTGCTGTACTGGATTTTTTTTTTTTTTTTAATGCTGGTAATGTATTTAATTATTAATGTCCCTCTATCATTTATGGCCCATTGTTTTTCAGATTTTCCACATCTTTCACCTTACCTGCTCAAAGAGTTACAGGGGCCATAACATAATATTCCAGATATAGACAAAGACATTTGCTGTTATCACTAGACACTGAATTAGTCAAAAGTGTCTGTACTTTGAGTTCTGGTGATTATACAAAAATCCAAGGTTAAGCTGAATAAAGAGCTGAGGGCAAAGCTATCATAAACACAAGACAGTCAGTTTAGAGACACTATATGCTTATACTCCATAGAATATATTTTTCATGCACATAGATATGCATTATTTTAGCTACTCTTCCTTTAGGATAAGACAACCTCTGAAAATAATTTTATGTACATTTCTGTGATCTACAGTACACATTCAGGAAAACAGGTTAGCTATCTGATTTTCAGTAACAAGAGGGCTTGTAACCTTCACAGGTTGTTAATTTTCATAAGTTTGCCTTGAACAACTCCAGGGTTGTTAGATTTTAATCTGCGATCTGCAAAAGCCGATCTCCCATCTGCAAAATTCAACAGCAGAGTGATGAGCAGGACTTGCCTTTAAAACAGAAAAAAAAAAAAAAAAAGCCCATAAAAATTAACCCCATTCATCTAGCCAATACTTGTCTTTTACTTCTATGTGTGCTAAAACAATTATTTCTTTTGTAGCATTGTTGAAGGATTCAAGGATAGTTTTTTGTTTTTTTTTTTTTTCTCTCTGTACAAGGGGAGAACTGTATCAATAAAACACTAAACAGAGACTTCTTATTCGTCTTTCCAGGAATCATTAGCTATTGGTCACTGTTTTGTAAACAAAACTGGACCAGATCTTATGACAACCCTCTTCCCTTTGGTTGCTACTTCCCAGTTGCACACCAAAAACTAAGTTCTTGTCTGCCCTCTCAGTATAATGTACCCCAGGCCTATAAAAGCAACCCCAAATCAAGGACAGTGCTCTGAGCCTCACCACATTCTGATGACCTCCAAAGGGAACAGTCGGACCCCGTAAGTGGGTTTGGAGAGAGTGAAATTGCTGTAGAAGGAAGCAACTGAGCTGAAGGAGCAGTTAGATTTGAAATATATGTGTTGATGTTCTCAAGGTGACTGATGGCCATGGAAGTTCAGGTTAAAAGGGCTATTGTAGAGGTGTCCACAATTTTTTCAAACTTCTGTTGACCCATATATAGCCACAAACACTACTCCTTTGGGGAAAATAACAACAAACCAAAACCAGAATGATAACATTGGAGGAAAATAAGGGAATAGTAGAGACAGGAGCCCAAAATTCTGCATATTTATGAAGCAGAATCATATAAAGGTTTGGGTTGGAAGGCACCTTCAAGGGTCATCTAGTCTCACCCCCCTGCAAGGAGCAGGGACATCTCCGACCAGATCAGGTTGCTCAGAGCCCCGGCCAACCTGGCCTTGAACGTTTCCAGGGATTGGGCATCCACCACCTCTCTGGGCAACCTGGGACAGTGTTCCACCACCCTCAGTGTAAAAAATTTCTTCCTTATATCTAGTCTGAATCTACCTCCCTCTATTTTAAAACCATTACCCTTCGTCATGTCACAACAGGCCTTACTAAGTAAAAGCATTTATGTGAAAATACATGTTATATATCTCCAGAAAAAAAAAAAATTAAGAGTTCATTTCATGCAATATGGGCCCATTAGTACTAATAAGAAAAATTATAATTTATCTATGGCTTGGGTACAGTTTTCTGCTGAAAATGTTATTTTTTATAGATTTAAATAGCCTGTGAGATTGTGTTAAGATCTCTGATATATTGACTTGATCCCATCTCATCTCCTTTCTTTCCTGATCTTCAAGGAAAATTACCTGACAAGGTATCAGGAAGCCCAGAGCTCCCAGGCTGCTGCAACTGGTGGAATTCATATGCTCTCCAGCTTTGGGGGAATCAAGAAGTCGAGGTGATGCAGGTGATAAGAACTTTTTTTTTTTTTTTTTAATGTAGTTTTCAAAATAAATCTAGAAAATGCAGAACATTTCGCACCAATCATGAAACTGATGAGAGGTCCTGAATTTTTTGCTGTGGACACAATAAAATCTGGCATAGCAAGAAGTCTGTTTGGGTCAAGAGCATCTGGGTACATTCCAGCTTCACCAACAAGTGCAAATGGCTTAACTTCAGCAGCTAACAATTCTTTCCTTCCTCTCCTGGGCATACTCTCACACAATCCTAATTACTACAAAAGGTCAATTTAGCACCTTTGAGTGGAGCATTAAGTTTCACAACTCACAGCAGCTTTAACAGCAAAAAGCAGAAATACAAGAGCAAAACAAGGAGTTCAGTACTGTAACTCCTTATAACCATAAACACACATCTCTCTACATAAAGCAGGATCAGACATCAAAAAATATTAGCTTTTTTTCCTTTCATTTTTCTTATTACCTTCTTAAGTTCTTTATAACTTGTTTGTGACGCTGCTTGATAACCCAATGAAACAAATAAATCCACTGACTCTTATGAAAGGGAAAAATCACGTGAATATGTTAAAAGCAACAGAGCAGAGACATTCAAAAATATTTCTCATTGCACAGCTCTGTACTTTTATGACCTATGCCTTTCAATAAAGGTATATCTTCTACTGAAAAAAAAAAGCTGAGAGAAGAGTAAAATTTAAACTTTAGGACAAACAAATCTGAATCTGCTTAAATATTCCAAATATCACACTAAGTCAGCATGACTTAGCAGTCCTTTTTTAAAAACACAGGTATGGAACCACCTTAGCAATAAAGTAATTGTTTTATGCATCCTGCTACAAATTTAGAATTACTTACCAAAAAATACAATAAAGAGTAACAGTAGGCAGTTAACCACAACAGCTCAGAGCTGTGCACATTATATACACTTTTTAAATATCTGCACAAGGAAGTACTGGAAATAAAACTTGTCCCTAAACTTTTAACAAATGAGTTTTCATTTTCAGTCTCATCTTACTTCACGAGCTGTGATTTAGCACAGGCTGGGAATGCATTCTAGGGATCCATCAATCCACACTTCTTCTAGGGATGTATTTTTGTCCTAGGCACCTCCTGTTGCCTATGCTGTTCTATGTTTTCACAAAGTGGTAGGAAACTTATTAAAAAATGTTTTCTGAAGAAGCTATGCAATTCATTGGACGTATTGAATTACAGGGGAGAAAAAAAAAAAAAAAGGAAATGCAAGAGTCTAGTGCTACAGGCTTCTTTCAGAGCTGGGAATACAGAGGCAGCAGCTTCCATGTGCGAAGGCTGCAATATATGTGTGTGTGTATATATACACACACATATATATATAAGTCTGGTAATTCAGTACAAGCAGAACAGAATGTATTTTCTATCCAGGAAGTCCAAAATCAAAACATAAGTAAAACCTGCACAGTATGGCCATGGAATAGCCAAGTATAGTCGTAAAATTCCTGCATAATAACGAAGAGAAACTAAAGCTTTCAAAGTAAAAGAACAACTTTAACACAATACTTTTCTTCTTTTACATTCAGCATCACATTTATATCCACACAGCACTATAATAACAATACCAAATCAACAACTAGGTCTTCTGAGACCACCTATTCCAATTTTAGAAGAAAATACAGCTCTAATCTTCATGTCCTCAGTGAAGAGTGGGTACGCTATATATGTTATTGCTAGGATTTCTTCAATAAATAATCCATACTGAACAATCAACACAGAATGAAAGGAAGTTATCTAGAATACAGACAGAGCATTTCCTTCAGTTTTTCATTTCTGAAGTTTCATTGGTTTGTGGCATAATCACTCTGTTACCTGTATTTATCTCTCCCACTTGTATCTGGTAATAAAAATGTAATTACCGAGATATCTGTATTTAGATTATGACACCTATATCTAAAATGTCTGCTTATTCATTACTTTACCTAAATAATACGTTACGTCATAAAGAGACTCATCTATAACAAACTATTCTCAATGGATTTAAAATTTTCCTGCATGATAATCATTATAAATGGAAAATGAATAAGGAAAAATTGTCTCCAACTTCCCAGGGGCTTAAGACTAACATTTCAAAAATGCATGCAAGCTCATTTTGATATGTTATGGTCCTTAACAATAAATAAGTCATATTGTTTCTCAAAATTACAATTAAATTCATTTTCTGGTGTTTCTGTCGTTTAGAATATTGCTATAGCATCTCAACAGAGTGCCTAATCCAGTAAACACTTACTCAAGGTATATCACCCTTACAAAATTCTGTTATTCAAGTTCATAGGCCTAGGAACGGTTCGCCACATTGCTCACGAGAACAATGTACAGATAGTGTGTGTGTACAGATAGTATGTAAACTCTAAATATAGACAGGTCCAATATGTAATGTGACATGAATACACATATACAAATAGAAAAAAAAAAAAAAAAAAAAAAAAAAAAGAAAAACTAATCAATAAATAAACAACTACTAGCTAGTCCCTTTTTCCTGTTGCACTTACTGTCACCTGAAAATTTCTCCATTTCTCCCAATTTCTCACCTAAACTTTCTTGCTGCTGCTGAAGTGTGTTTCTGAGAGGGAAATTACATGATAGTTCACATCCTTCGGTCAAAATGTGAGATAAAGATTTTCACTAATGTCAGTGAGATTACTTGGGGTTATAGAAATACTGTATTTTGTGCTTCAGTTATCCAAAGCACTAACCTATTGACCTGGGGTGAATCAGCGATGACAAATGCCAAGTTTCACATTTCGTCCACAAGAAATTACAGGCCAGGTTATGTAGCACATGGAGCTTCTCAATTTAGTATTACTTAAGAATATCAGAAAATAGCATTTTGGAAATGCAGTTTTTCCACTCTCATCAATATTAACAGGAGTTCTTTAAAGCAAAGCATTACAGGCCTTGCGCTGAACATTTCCCTTCTCTTGATTCAACTCTTAATCCAAAATGAACTATTAGTTTTTGGACATTATAATCCAACAAAGGCATTATAATCAGGCTCATTGTGTGTGTGTGGGAGGGGGAAAGAGGAGCGTGCTTGGGTCTGAGTATATTTAAAGGAGAGCCGAGAAGTTTTCTGCTGAAAGGCTCTGTTGATAAATGGTGGTTAGGAGGAGAAAATTGGTTATTCAATGAACAAAGTGGTGTGTAATTTATTTTACTTCATTAGATGTTGAATTCTTCAAAGACTGCTAGGAATTAAAATGCTTTGAAACTAATTATTGTAAGTACACTTAATCATAGCTTTGAAGTTACTTTCCATGTAACATGCTCTTTTAGATTAAATTATATCTTTCCACCATTCCACTGCAACTACCCTGTTTCAAGGGCAGAAGAGGAGCAACTGAAAAACCTGTTAAATGTTATCAGTAAACATACCTATAGTTTTGCCCTGTTTTTTTTCAGAAATATTTCCATAACGTCCTGTTGCTACAAGTGTACCAGTTCCTGCAGAAATTTGAGTACAATTTTGAATACATAAACATCATAAAATTAAATAATTATTATATAAAGTGTAAATAATCGCAAGCAGAGAAGTAAAATATCAGGGAGCACAAAGATGAACAAAAATGCACTTGCACGGTGCGTGGATTTGCTGGAGCCAAAATTAAAAGAGTTTAATATACTGTCAGGTTATGAGATGCTGCAAACTGATACATTTATTCCCCAGTCCTTACAAACTGACAGAATTAAATGCAATAGGAAGCATTTCTGCCGCAAATACCAAAATCAAAATGCTACATAAAAAGTAACTTGAATTCTGTTTGTTGTGTGTCATGTAATTAGGAATATGATTTTAATAAGATTTTAATTCTTAAGCCTCTGATACTGCTAAGTTCTAAAATAGTAATACATCACTTTTATTGCTTCCATGCAGTGTTTTTAAAGTAGCAATATTCATGTAAAATATGCCACACTATACATATTGGTATTAAATGAGTTTCTGATTTATCCTCTTTATTTTTTAGTTAACTACATCATATTTACATTTTACAAAGCCAACTTCTCAAATCTATCAGTTTTAGATAGCTAATTGTAGCAATTGCATATTTCTAAATTATATTGAGGTTTAACACAAAATAGAAATTTAGAAAACTTATGGTTATACCTAATATTTTTCTTAAAGTCTTTATAAATTATATGATCTTCACTTTGTTTTGGTTCCCTTATATTATGGTGTGGGAAAGCAGGATGAGCTTTTTGGACAGACTTACTGGAGTCTCACTATTGAAGACCTTGCAAAATTGTAACTTAAAAATTTCTACACTAGATAATGAAATACTCTGTACAGCACTGTAATTACGCTCCTTCTTGCAAATGCCTAAGCTCAATATTTTTTTATCAGCAGCATAAGCATGGAGAAAATGGGTCCTAAAACAACTCCAGACAAAAAGAGGAAGAGAACAGTAGTAAGCTGCAGTAATTTTAGGCTGTCATCTACAGCCAAGTACATGACAATATATAAACAATGCAAAAAAGGTTTTATTAGTTGGGGTAATTTTCAATATACATATATCAATGTCTGTAAAACGTAGAAAAACCCAAAACCTTATGATCCTTTTAAAGGCATATGTAGCACTCCCAATAATTATGATCAGCATTAATGATAATAATAATCACCATCCTCCTCCTCCTCCTCCAATCTATTTTCACTGATTTCACACATTCAAAATTTTTGAAATTATTCTGATCTGGATTTTCTTTTTAATTCATTATTATTTGTCAGGCATTCTTCAATGTTTTGCAGATTCCAAGTTTTCATATTTTCTATACCAATTAGTATTGTCATATCTAGAGGTTTAATTTCCCAACATAATTATAATGGACTGCTAGTATGCTAAACCAATCTTGCAGAGAATCATCAACACCCAAATAAAAGTAGTAAAAGAGATTTCTAGTTAAAAAAAAAAAAAATACAGAGAAAAAAGAAGGAAAGAGTTTAATACATGTAAATTCTTGTTGTTGGAGGAATTAGTTTTAACTTTAAAAAAAAAAAAAATATTTTGTTTGTCTATTGTGTAGATTGATATTCCAATAGTCTAAGAGCTCTACAACATGGCAGTATGCCTAGGAAAAGCTCACCGTGTTAGGAAGCCTGACAATTCAGTCTTTTACTCACTTTGGAAAAAAAAAACAAACACATCTTTAAAATATTATAAACAGCTGTGGGTTTTAGTCCCACACTAACTTCAGGAGTGTGACCTTCATACAAAGACTTGGCAATCTCACACTCAGTACAACTCATCCAGGATACCAAGGAGACCCAGTGATGGTCAGCACTGATTAAATTTTAAATGACTGATTAAATTCAAAATACAAAATGAAATTTTCACTGTGCATTTTCTTGTGCTTTCCAAGGTTCATAATCTAAATTCTCTTTGGTAATTAAAGAATACAAACAAAGTTTTAAGAGACATATTATCCTACAGTAACCACTCCAGGTAGTTTACAATCTGGCTTAATTTGCAGGAATGATGTTCTTACATGAAGAGTAAGAACAAGTAATGACAAGAGTAAGGATGGAAAGAATAAGCAACAAAAATGAATAAACATGGCAGCGTTAAAGGAAGACTTAACAATAACAACATTGTATGAGGCGAAATGCTAACGTTATAAATTCAGCTATTACCTTAATAAAACACAGTACCAAGAAACTTGAAAATATATAGCAAAAAAGTACAATTAAGAACAGCATCATAATGTTGTAATATATCTGTGGTGGCTATGTGAAATAACCATATTTTTAAAATCTCCCTCTTTGATGCGGTAGTTTTTAGAAGTCAACAAAACCAAAAAGAATACAATCTTATCTGGAAATAATAAACCCCTCAGAAATATACTATTAAAAGCTTATTAAAGAAAATAGCCAGGAAAAAGTTTGACTTGGTATCAGATATGCCATTATACTACGGTGTAGGGGGAAAAAAAAAAAAAAAGGGATAAAGCTATTCTGGAGGATGGCAAACTGACTATACTCAGGTGCCTAGAATAAACTCTTTGAGGGATATTTTGGTTTTTGATTTAAAAATACATTCGTGAGAAATCAGAAGAAACATAAATATTTAAAATTTAAATTCCCATTAGGGCTTTACAAAACCTTATCTTACTTCAGTAGAACAAAAGAAGAGATTGTGGGTATGAAGCAGTGCTCAAGCCCAAAAACATGTCCAACCTCCATCCTCCACGCTTTCGTGGAAATTCACAGCAACTCAAAGAACCAAGACCCTCAATGGGACCAAGCCAACGTGTAACCACACTACTACAAACTGGATGAACCAGTCAAAAGCCATCACTTAATTCAGCCTCAAGTATCCTCTAGATGTTGCCAGTTACTGACAGCTCTCCCTACTTGACACCAAGGACTCTGTGCTTGTGAATGAGCAGTCTTGTGGTTAAATCAAAAAAAAAAAACAAACCTCTAAAAGTTGCAAAATATATATAATATTCACTCACGTAAATAACATTTTAAATTATTATGGTCAAACTTGATATTATAATTGTGCAACAAGTACCATCACTTACAAAGACTAATTGAGATATTTTCATTCTAATATCTAATTGTAACTCTTTAATTAAAGTAGAATCATAGAATCATAGAATGGTTAGGGTTGGAAAAGACCTTCAAAGCTCATCTAGTCCAACTCCCCTGCAAGGAGCAGGGACATCCCCCACTAGATTGGGGGATTTGGCTATCTAAGGTGAGACTATAATGCAGACACTCAGCCAACAAGAAAAATCCAATTTGTCTGCCATGCTCATCAAAAAGAAATCAAAGTGAAAAAGATCAAGATCACTTGGCAATAGCAGATGGTTTATGATAGCTCGTCTTAGAGTTTTGCAATATTTTTCCAAAAAGGGGAAAACCAGAGATAAGGTAACCACTACTGATAATTCTCTTAATCATTATTTATACTGATCTATACTTTTTCAGCTTTCACATGTAGGAAAAAAAAATAAATCCTTCACTGCCGAGAATCAATACATTGCAGATTTATGAGGGCTTCATATTTCTACAGAAAACATCAAAAATACTTCGCATACGAAAAGTTAAAACACTGTCTACCATCTACTCACTTTAACAGATGGGCTGTTTGTAGGACAGAAGAAGGGAAGGAAGGAAATGAATTACATCAAAGCACAAACTACAGTGTTCGAGTGCCCAGCTGTTCCGTGCCGCGTCGAGTCCCAGATAACATACACATCGCTCCTGCTCAGGTTCTAGAATATTCAGTATTTTTCAGAACAGATTTGCCACTATTTCTGGGAAATTATTCTATGAGTAAAAGGAACTTCTGTTCTTCTATTGTCAACAGTTTTCATGCACAAAGAAGAACACATAGCCCTGCACTTCCAGTCCCTAATACCTAGTTGTAACTCTTGTTTTTATGTACATCTTCTAATAATTCACATGTTAAAGATCAGTGTTTCAAAGTAACTAGTTTACCTATTACTTATTTTCATGAGTAATGTAAAAAAAAAAAAAAAGTGTTGGTATGTAATTTTGCAGTTTAGACGCAAAATACGTCTCAGCTGGTGATGGTTCTACTGCCTCCAAGAGCCGATCAATAGCAGCATCCAAGCTGCATGCACACTAAAACCTGTTTGTGCATCCTAAAAACTGCTTCCATGATTCCAGCGCACTGTGTCACACAGAGATACCTTCAGATTTACCATATTTGAGAGAATCTGTGAGTCTGTCTCAAAGCTCTCTACCATGACTGCCTCAGCCTCCTTGCTCATCCCATGGGCTATGCATGGTTCCTGGTTTTCCCAAGGTGGAAGAGGAAGAAGAATAGGAAGAACCACCTGCAGAAGCAGCTCAAAAGCACCTAAAAGAGTTACGTATGTTCCCAATGAGGAGAAATTCAGAGGTGCCCAGCATCTAGAACAAGCTTTGTGGAAGAAAAATAAAGTTTTGTGACATTATAAGGGGGGATAGAGCACACAGGTGTCTAGGGCACAAGAACTTTATTCTTGGCAAGTGCAAACACCTCGGGAATGTTCCATAAATAACCTCACGAAAGAGACAGGCCAGCACAGTTGTACTAAAAACAACATTTACACAGCCCTGACATCCTTTGACAATTTAGGAAAAAACAGAATTTCATTTCTGAAGCTGCCTTAAAGTATTCTAAAACTTACATATTAAAGGAAAAATAACAGCCTGCAACACACCTCTGCAAATTGCAGTAAGTCACCACTTGATAGAACACAACCTGAACCAGGGGTTAGTCTTGATGAGCACTAAGAAATGCTCCAAAACTTCAGTTTGTTTCTTCTGATAATGTTCATGTCTCCTGCATGGGTCTAAATTTTTCTCATAGCTTCAAAAGTTCATTTTAAACCAGATCATTAACCGAGAGCTTCAGAACTACCGTGATATTTCTTGAGCTACCTAACTTCTCACCACACAAGCTGATAAACCATGCAAAGCCACAAGAACATAAGTAACTGTGATTTAAAATTAAATGTCCAAGAACATTGTGTCATATCTACTTTAATAACAAAAGCAGATTTGTTTGTCCTAAGCTGTTTTTTTTCTTTTTTTTTTTTTTTTT
>JAAGAY010140170.1:0-11051 GCA_011801015.1 Ardeotis arabs
TTTTTTTTTTTTTTTTTTTTTTTTTTTTTTTTTTTTTTCATTCTCATGCCTTTCTCTGAGCTACTTTGGAGAGTTTAGTCAAAAACCTGGGCTAATGGGGATAAAGGAGAAAGATGCGTGCATTATAATTATATAATATATAATTTTAGATAATATATAATCTCTACTAATTCTATCATGTAGCTATGTATTAAAATATTATGCAGTTCTATGTTATCGCTATCATGATAATAATCAATACGAACAATAATCTCTAGGCACAGAAGTGTGTTTTTGCTTTGGGAGCCAAGGAAGTCTTAGAGAGCCGTAACAGAAAGGAAGAGAAAAGTGCAAAATAACCATTTCTGTCGTTTCTCTTTTCAGAGGAATACAAAGCGAAAATGCGTGAGTGTCCTTTTCTTCGCTTTCTGGAGCGTTAAAGCACGCGTGAGGTTTTCTGGGGGCAGGTGACTGGTGAGATTTTTTTTTTTTTTTTTGTCTTGTTCACCTCCACGGACTTTTCAGCATTGCAGAGATCGCCCAGAAAAGGTGAAATTATTGGTCCTGACTTTGCAGAGCACCCTCGTGCCTTCCTCCTTCTGCGAGCTGTGCAAGCAATGCCCTCTAATTCCCGCGATGACTTATCACCGCTTATTTTTTTTCTCTGTGGTGACTTCCCCCTGTTAGTTTAAAGCATCTGCATTTTTTTTCTGAGGTTTAATCTAAATGACAAGGGATGTTACAGATACAAGTCTGAATGACGTCTTACTTCACAACAGTTTAATCTCACGCTAGGGAAAAAAACCCCACTTTTTGGGAATGGGAGGAAATAAAAAATTAGCATGAACTACAGCATGGGATTTAAAAACCCTCATTAAAATGATTTTTCATTTTTTTTTCTTTTAAGGAAAATGTTTTGAAGAGCACAGTAAGTGCACTTTTCTCCCTTCTACAAATACCCCTTTGGCTTTTGGATTTAAGTTTACATCACCATTAATAATGTATTTTTTTATTATGTACTTTTAGGGAAAGGCGAAGGAAGAATGGGTAAGTAACTTGGTACTCTAGGTGCCGAACGATGTCCCGTAGATATGTAGGGAAAGTCACACAAATTATCAAGCCTTGAACTACAGAAAGACAAAATGCCCTGTTAGATCTCCAAGACAACAACAGTCCCTGGGCAAAAGACAGGTTAAATAAGTTTAATTCTCTTTCTCACCCTCTTTTTTTTTTTTCCTCTTGCACAGCAAACGTGACGTTGGACCCGGAGACGGCCCACCCCCGCCTCATCCTCTCCAAGGATCAGAAGAGCGTGAGATGGGAATATGTACTGCAGGAAGCTGCCGACAGCCCCGAGCGCTTCGACGCCGATCCTTGCGTGCTGGGTTGTGAAGCCTTCACCTCCGGGAGACACTACTGGGTGGTGGACCTAGCGGAGGGACAGTACTGCGCCATTGGGGTCAGCAAAGAGTCTCTGCAGAGGAAGACACCCCTCAGCTTTAATCCCGAGGAAGGGATCTGGGCAGTGCAGCAATGGGGATTTAAGAACCGCGCCCTCACCTCCCCTCCAACCCTCCTCAACCTGCCGCGAGTCCCCCGAAAGATCCGGATCTCTCTGGACTACGAGTGGGGAGAGGTGGCGTTTTTTGACGTGGAGAACAAAATACCGATCTTCACTTTTCCTCCAGCTTCCTTTGCTGGGGAGCGGATCCGGCCGTGGTTCTGGGTGGAATTGGGCTCGCTCTCTCTGGTCCGATGACCCTTGCATTCCTCCTCGTGCAGAGAGCTCAGCGCTGGCGAGGAGCGGGAGGCTTGAGGGGCAGGAGGAGCGGTGGGAGCACCTTGCTCCGTCCAGATACCGACAGCTAGGTGGTTAAGAGCAGCAGGGTAGAGACCAGGATAGAAATGCTTTCAGGAAGAGCAGCGTCAAACGTCGTTCTCCCCGTTCCAGCCATCATCGTGCAAAGGAAAGGCAACCCATCCTGCATGTCCTCAACGCAAGGTGGCAGAAGGTCTGCCTGGCCTCAGCCCTTGGCCCAGTGTCTCATAGTTGCAGTTCCAGCGTACGGGAACATCAAATGACCTGCAAAGACACAGCAGCTTCTCCTTCGGTTGATGGAAAGAGGTGGGCACCAGAGTTAAGTCGCTGTTCACGCTGCCTGCATCACCAGCGTGGGAATCCAGGCTCCCACCAGCATTTTCTTCTCGTCGGTTGATGACTGACGTGTAGATTTCAACCATTGAGCCACTTCTATAGTCGGCAGAGGGAAAGAAGCGCTTCTGGTGGGAAACTCGTCCCATCCAGACGTAGACATCAAAGCAGGACAGGGAAATCGTGCTTTCCGTGTGCCTGTCTCTCTTCATCGACAGTTGAGGAAGTCTACACTTGGAAGAGATGAAACAACTCTCCTTCGCCCAACCTCCTGCATCCAAATTCAGGCCCTTTGCCCTTTGGCTGGAGAACGGACGTGGCAAACCCTCCGTGACTTGTCCTCAGCACTTCAAGTCAGTGCTGTCAGCTTTGTGCACCAACATCTCCAGAGGTTTCCTCCCCAGGTGCTGCAGGTCAAGGCATCGCTTCTGTAATCCTTTACACCAGAGCTGGACGCAGCCGTGTCCTCCAGCAGGACTGAACTTGACTCAAATCTGGCCTGGGCAGATGATCTTATTCCAGCTGGTTGAGCCAGAGTCCGTGAGTTTAGCTCAGGCTTTGGGAGAAGAAATAAGCCTGGATTCAAGACCAAGCTGGCACGATGCCCTCAGGTGAAAACTGAGGTGCCAAACATCCAGACCATTAAAGGGTTTGAAGAGGCTCACCCCGGCGTGGAGCTCTGCACCATGTTGCCAGAAATCTTCCAGCGAGGTACTGGGAGCTCTAAAATGAGATTCTTGGAGGGGGCCAAGCCAGCGCTTGAGGTCAGCACAGGGCCAGCCGTCCTGGAAGGTGGGCGATCAGGAACATCGCTGAAGCTGCTAGAGGGGATGGAGACCACGGTCTTCACCTTTCGCTACATCTCACGGCCCTGTAATAGCACCCACGAATTCCTCTTTAATCCCTGCGTGCTCTTAGCCACCTGGAAAGCCTAAAATCTTGTCGTTTGGTAAGATGGCCAACTAGTAGCCCCCATCTGACAATAAATCACTTGAGACTTCTCCAGAGAACTTGATTTATTTTTCCAACATGGAGCCCTCCTGGCTTCATCAGGTGATGCCTGCAGCCTGTGTGATCCCTTCCTGCAGCACCTTGCCCCGCTTTCCCTCCTGAAAACGGGGGATGTCTGAAGTGGATCCCACTGGGGAGGGGATGCCATCATCTCCCACCCATGAGAAACGGCCAGAGCACCTCAGGGTCTCGCCCATGAGGACCGGGGTTTTTCTTCCTGCTGTTTTTTGGGCCAGAAACCTTTGTTATTGCCCTTGCAACCCACGTTTGTGGTGGCGCTGGTGTAGGGTAGGCAGGAGAAGACCCAAGCAGGGGGAAGAGGGACGGATCGTTTGCGCTTGATGGCTTCAAGCTGGTAATATCTTAGCTACGCAAGCACGCGTGCTGTAGCACCTCAAAATACCATTCCTCCTTGCTTTGCAGCGACAGACAGAAATTGGAGGGGGAAATTAAAAAAAAAAAAAAATTAAAAATAATAACAAAGCCTCTTTTCTAAGTAAATATCAATGTGACAAACACCACAGGCAGAAACTGCCCTTCCTCCACGCTGGCCATCACCACCAGCGACTTCGAAGCGCGCGTTTATAAAACGGGTTTTGCTGTAATTAAAAATCGCCATCGGAAGACATTCCCTGTCCTGCTTGTAACCCGTGAAAGAGGCTGGGCACAGGACGGGAAAAGCTGCCCCGCGCTTTATTTTAAATAAAGCTGGATGGACGCTGCGCGTGTTTTTCGCCACGGCGGGAGGTGGCTGTGCTTGGACGGTCCCTGTCTTGCGTGGTGGCAGATGCCCCGTCTTGCCCGACAGCCAAAGGTGTTTTATCCTGTCGTTGAGAACGAGGAAGTATTTTCCATCCAAGCTTTACCTCAGATTAAAAACCCAAGTTGGGAACGCTGATCCACAGAGGGACGTAAGCGAGCCCGTCCCCGGCAGGGAGACGCCAAGCAGCACATTCCTCTCCGTGTTTCCTTAAATAGGGCTGATCTTTTCCCTCTGTCCTCCACGTGATCCGACTCCGAGCTCGGATCAGCCCTGGGGTGGCTGGAGAGGAGCGCTGTGGAGCAAATTGCCCCACGTTTAAAAAAAAAAAAAAAATCTGTAAAGACCTTGTGCTGCTGCCGAACGGGTAAGTGTCTCTTTCGGGACGGTCGAGGACGGCCCGGTGAAGGGAACCGGCAGCGTCCCAGCCACCCTGGCACTGCTGAGATGTTTTTTACAAGTGTAACGATGAAGGGCTGTTAAATTTGGGGTTGGTGTGGTCTCTCCGTGGGGTGCAAGCTGTCGGGGTGGGGGAGTTGTGTTGCTGAGCCTGCTTCAGGCAGGCTTTCAGGCTCTGCGTCTGCCGCGTCGATAAATTAAAATTGGTTCCAAATAAAAGGAAAGCGGCAAGAAAACACAAAACCGGCTTTAAACCACGGTTTCCGAGCCATTGGAGGGTTTCTGCGTTGGCCAGCACGCCCCGAGGCTTCGGTCCGTGCTCTGAAGTGTGGGGAGCTGACGGGGGGGACACACCAGGTCACGTGGCAGCAAGGGAGCAGGTGAGAGCCTGAGCTTTGGGAAGGAGACGCCGGTTCCCACCAGGTGGGAAGGTTGACTCCTTCTCCGTTGGCCATCCCAGGAGTGGAGACACCAACTGGAGACATCAACACCCATGGTGTAGCCGAGACAAACCTCGATACCCAAGAGGTGGGGGTTAAAGTCCAAGGCTTGCTGAAGGGCAATTCATCCCTTCCTAAAATTAACATCTAAAAAATTAGAGCTTCTCTCCGCTGCTTCTCCTTCCTCCACCCAGGCTGAGACCTTTCACGTGTTCACTCTGCTGCAGGCGACAAGGGGAAGAGGGACGAGAGAGGCCGGAGAAGCTGCTGCCATGGCCTCTGGATCATCTACAGCAAGGGAAGGAGGGGAAGAAAGCACCCACCGCACCGTCCTGCAGCGTCAGCTGGATCCCGGACGCCTGGGCTGTGACCACACCGACTGCGACGTCGGCACGGCCCCATCCTGGCCAGAGCGAGGAAGGCTTGGAGATGCCGAGGCAGTTGGCCGCCGAAGCTGGCGCAGGAAAGGGAATTTCCAGCCAAAGTTGCATTTGGAGCATTTAACGGAGAAGCTGAAGCTCTTGGGTCTGGAAGGAGGCAGGGAGGAGAAGGAGCTCTGCTTCTGGCGCAAGAGGACGATTGCCTTCGAGGGTGGTGCAAAAGCATCTGGCTCCAGCCATGGTGGATCGAGGGCTCGCGGAGGTTCTACTACAGCCCACGTAGAGGAATCTGCCCTGGGGGACAAGGTGAGATCCACGACCAAGCTTGGGTTATTCCTTTTCTGAAATTTTTCTGACCACCTGCAGGGATGCTGTAGTGTCTTTGAGCTTCACGGGATCATGGGCTTCAAGCCAGCTGTGAAGTTCTTCATGGTCATTTTTTTACCCCCTTAAAATAAATAAATGGAAATAATTGAGGAGAGCTAGAAAAAATAAAAACATCACACAACTCTAGCTAAAAATATGAAAATATTAATTTTCTGACTAAACCCTTTGCCCCAAATCACTCAATGGCTATTTTCCAATTTATTTCATCTGAGAATGAAGCTGACTCCTCTGTTGTCCTCCTGTGTCTTCCCCATCCTTGTGCCCATGCTGTGATTTTTTTTTTTATTATTTTTTTTAATTTTTTTTTTTATTTTTCCCAGTTAGGGTGCAGTGTTCCCAAGCATCCCCCTAGATACCCTCCCAAACCATTTTTCTTCTTCCAGGAACAAATACACAGTGACCTGGAGACTCTCAAGAAAAAACGGGAAGAGATTTTGGAACTGAAAATAAGCGGAGAGAGGCGATGCCAGGACTATTTGGTAAGTAGCTGTTGCCATCACCCAGGGAAAATGGAGATGTTGGACCAGTATGGTCCATGGTGTTGGCTTTCCGTGTCCTGCAGACGCAGACGGAGGTTGAGAGGCAGAAGATCGTGTCTGAATTTCGGCAGCTGCGCCGGTTCCTGAAAGATCAAGAGCTTGTCCTCCTGGCTCGGCTGGGAGAACTGGACAGAGAGATGATGAGGAGGCAGGAGGAAGAGGAGAACAAGATGTCAGGGGAGATTTCACTCCTTGACATCCTGATCTGCGAGATGGAGGAGAAGCTTCAGCAACCTACGAGTGGATTCTGCAGGTCGGATGCTCTACCAGGCAAGACAGAAGAGGGTCCAGCATCGCCTTAGCTGGAGTCTTCCCCCAGTTTTGGGATGGGGAACTGAGACTTTTTTCTCTCTCTTTCTCTTCCAGGATGCCTGAAGCATCCGGGTGGGAGATGGGCAATGCCTGGAGGATGACGGAGACCTTCTCGGACCTGGAACGGAGGCTCCACGTCATTTCTCGACAAAACTGTGTCCTTAGAGAGACGCTGGGGAGATTTCAAGGTACTGTGGAGCGTGACTGGGTTGATGGAGGTGGGGGGCGTTATCCTCCCATTATGGGAGGATGCTGCTCGTTTTCCTGTTTTCCCAGGAAAAACACAACGAGGGGCAAAAGTGAGTGGCCGGAAAGCGTGATGTCCAACCGTTGTTCTTCATCTCCTAGACATTTTGCTGTCTGAACTGGAGAAAGAGCGAGGACCGTCTCTAGGAGGAGACGAGAGAGGTGAGGCTCTTCCATGAGGGAGGGCTCCGGCAAAGTAATTTTTAGCTAAAATGGTGGGAAATGAAGGTTTCAGCTCTCTTCGGGGTTCCTGGAGATACAAACGAGCCCTGCCCAGTCCTCCAGCATGAGGCAAGGCTTTCCCGAGCAGGAAGACATGGAGATGTCTCTGCTCCCAAGCCCAGGACGTAGGTGGATACGTCGTACTGGGGCTTCTCCCCACCAGAGCAGGGCTTTTTTGAGGGGTGATGTCCTTCTCCAGCGCCACTTTCTTCTCCATCCCTGGCAGCGTTCGTGACTCTGGACCCTGACACTGCTAACGCCCGACTCGTCCTGTCCCGGGACCGGCGGGGGGTGAGATGGACGGACAAAAGGCAGGATCTGCCCACCGCCCCCCAGCGATTCGATGCCTCCTGCTGTGTGCTGGGCTGCCGGGGCTTCACCGCGGGGAGACACTGCTGGGAGGTGGAGGTGGCCGGTGGCAGGACCTGGGCGTTGGGGGTGGCCCGACGCTCCGTTCCGAGGAAGGGCTGGCTTGAGTTTCGGCCGGAGAAAGGGATCTGGGCGATGGGGCGGTGCGGGAATCGGTACCGCGCCTTCACTTCCCCCGTCACCACCTTCCCTGCTACTGGGGAAACTGGGAGGGTGCGGGTGGCTCTGGACTATGGAGGGGGGCAAGTGGCATTTTACCTCGCCGAGCGTGAGCTCCCCGTCTTTACGTTCCAAAAAGCCTCGTTCGGGGGGGAGAGCATCTTCCCTTTTTTCTGGGTGGGGAGAGACTCCCACCTCCGCCTCTGCCCGTGAGCTTTCCCTACCTTCATCCTTCAGCTTTGGGGTCTCTTTTCTGCTCGTTGTGCACCTTTTTTCTTTTAACGTTGCAAGAGAATCTCTTCTAGTGGCATTTGCTAAAAAAAAATTTAAAAAATTTAAAAAAATTGGAATTTTTCTTTCCTTGTTTAATGTTGTCCAACAGCTCCGGGGGGCTGCAGGAAGGGTCAAGCTCTGGGATGGCTCCCAGCAGGAAGCGAGACCACATCCCCCTCTTATCCCCAGGGAAAAGCGGGGCTTTTCCGTGCGCCATCCTTGCCGGTGGGAACGTGCTGTGACCGCCGTGGAGAGCAAAGGGAGCCGGGGTGGGAGCGCAGAGTTGTGCATGGCGCACCATCGCCTCCTTGCTAGCAGCAAGCCGTGGTGTGGAGAAAAAAAGAGGGGTGCAGGTATTTGCCCCCCACCCGCGGCGACCTGTGGGGCTGCAGGAAGGTCCGCAGCAGCTTCAGGGCCACAGCGTCTTTCTCCCAGCCCCGTTTGGCCACGGCATCGCGGCCCTCGGGGCGGATCTGGGAGCCCTTTCACCGGGGCGCAGCTGCTGTTGGTGGCAGAACCCAAGTCAGGGACCCTGCCAGAGGGGAGAGAGGGTCCCTGTGCTTTGGGTGAGGGACAGAAAAAACTCCTGGAGACCTCCAGGAGCAGGACCCTGCCTGTCGTGGTTTAACCATGGGCAGCAATTGAGTGCCACGCAGCCGCTCACTCACCCGCCACTTCCTAGGGGATGGGGGAGAAAATCGAAGAAAAGAAAACTCGTGGGTTGAGATAAAGAGAGTTTACTAAGACAGCAAAGGAAAAGATAGTTTTATTTTTATATATATACACACATATAAAAAACTATAATAGTAAGAATAAGAATAATTATAATTTTTATTAAAAAGCAAAAGCAAAACAAAACAAATGATGCTCAGTTTCTCAGCACCCGATGACCACACAGCCTGTCCTGAGCAGCAGCCATGAAACAAAAAGAAGAAAACCAAAGCTTTTAGCAGTGCAGCGGCTCTGGGACAAACCCAGGGGGTACACTGGACCCCGTGCTCGGTGTCCAGCGCAGAGCCACCCAGGTGGCATTGACTGGTGTCACTATGCGCCCAGTCCAGACTGGGGAAGGCACTGGGGACAAGCTGGTTCTTCCACTTGGAGCCCCGGGCTGCCAGCCAAGCCAAGGATGGGACCTGGCACTTCTTTGTCCTTCCTCCTTTCTTCTTCTACCTTTAAGTTTTTTTTTTTTTCTTTTTTATAACGGTGCGGAGGGTGGAGCCCGCAGTCACTCAAGAGGCAATAATTCTGCACCCTGAAACTGGGCAAAGGTTGGAGATGCTGGGTGCAGCCCGGTGCGTCCCGCAGCTCCTACATGTCTGGTGAGTGACTTTTCTTTCCGCGGAGGATTTGGAATGTTTAACTTAATTGCGAGTCTCGGGAGGGATTCAGAGTAAATCCTGGCGAGGGGGAGCAGGGCAGAGCTGGGGGCTGCACCGGGGAGCCGTGCGCGGTCCCCTCCTGCCCTCCAGCAACGGTTTCTTCCGACGTCGGGGTGCTGGTGCGGGTGGTTTGGTGGGATTTCCGGAGCCGCTTTCGGGGGCAGGTGCAGCCCTTCTTCCTCATCCCCTCTCCAGCACCTGGAACCCCCCATCGCCCTCCCGCTGCCCCCTCCCCTTCCCCGCTCTCTCCTGCAGCTCCGGCCGCCAATGCGGAGCCCCGCCAGCCCCAGGGGCCTCCTGAGTTATTTCGTGGCTCTCCACGTCCTCCGGCTGGGATCAGGTAGGGATCCTGCGAGGCTGGGGGGGGCGTTCGGCCAGCAGATGTGGGGCTGGGAGCTGCCATGGGGCAGGGGGAGCTGAGCCTAGAGCTTGGCCCCGGCTGGATTTCGCTTTCCTTTGGGCTCTTTACACAACACGGCCGCTGCCCTGGGTACGGCCTCAGCCCCGGCCCGCAGTGCTCCCCCAAAACCTTTCTGGCTTGTCCTGGCGCTGCCCGGGATGGAGGGTGTTTCCTGCAGGGCATTCCCACTCCCAGGAAACCTCCTTCTCCTTCGAGTCCTCCCGCTCCCTCTCCAGCTTCTCCGCTCTCTTTGCACCACGGGGAGGGCAAAGCAACGCAACGCCCTGGGATGGCGCGTGCTCCGCTCACACCGGGCTGGGCCCTGGCTGGGCAACGCCCGTAAATTTACGTAGGCGCCGTCTCCGCACCTCTGTGTCCTTCTCCAGCTGAGTTCAGAGTGGTGGGACCAGACCGCCCGCTCCGTGCCGCTGTGGGGCAGGACGTCGTGCTGCCGTGTCACCTGTCCCCCCGCGGGGACGCTCGGCGCCTGGACATCAGGTGGATCCGACACCAGTTCTCTGATACGGTGCACCACTACCGCGACGGGCAGGACCAGTATGGGGAGCAGATGAAGGAATATGTTGGGAGGACGCAACTGGTCAAAGACGGCCTCTCCAAGGGAAGCCTGGACTTGCAAATCTTCGGGTTGAAACCCTCTGACAATGGTCAGTACGTCTGCGTCGTGAAAGATGCTGCCTCCTACGGAGAAGCTACCGTGGACCTGGAGGTGACAGGTTTGTGGTGGGTGTGGTGTTTCCAGGGGCTGGTCCAGGTGTCTCTGGGCTTGTGTGGCGCTCCAGACCTCCATCCCATCCTCATGTCCCGTGATTAAGTGCCGAAGGCCGAGAAGTGGGGTCTGAGGGAGTTCTTTCCATCCGTGCCTGCCCAGGAGGGAGCACGCATGCGGTGCTGGAGGTGGTTTTGGGGGTGCGGAGTGGGAAAGAGACCTCGTCATTTGGCATCAACGCTCTCCGCTTCCTGCATGAGTTGGGGTGGTTTTGGTGGCGCGCCCGGTCCCACAGCCCCTGCGGGACCTGCGGCGTTGCCCGGTGTGGGATTCGGTCTTCTCCTTGAGTCCATCCCTCCCTCACCCCAGCCACGGGCTCTTCCCCCAGCCGCAGGCTCTGTCCCTCGCCTCTCTCTGGAAGCTTATGAGGACGGAGGCATCCGGGTGGCGTGTCGATCGGCCGGCTGGTACCCGCAGCCGCAGCTGCTGTGGAAAGATCCCGGCGGGCGGCACCTGCCCTCGCTCTCCCAGAGACGTTCCCCTGACGAGAGGGGCCTGTTTGCCATCGAAGGCGCCATCGTCGTGACCGGCCGCGGGGACGGGGACTGGTCCTGCGTGGTCGGGAACAGCCACCTCGGGCAGGAGCGGGAGTCGGCCCTGCGCATCTCAGGTGCGACGCCGGCAGCGGGGCTGGGCTTTGCTGCCTTGCTTTGAGCAGCTGGGACGGCGGGGTCCCGGTGAGAGCCGCGGGGTGCGGGGGGACGCGAGGGGCATGTGCCTTGGGGTGGGCTCCAGGTTTGCGTTGGGATTTCCACGGGAGAGGGAGGACTACGGCCCCTTGCGCCCAGGACTGCCAGGGCAAGGCTTTTACCAGCCAGACGTCGCGCTGCTTTCTGGATTTTCTTCTCCTCGTA
>JAAGAY010140173.1:0-33580 GCA_011801015.1 Ardeotis arabs
TGAACCTTGCTCCTTTAGAAGGCAATGGCATTTTTACTTTTGGCTTCAGTCAGACCAGAGCTGGGCTGATGGTAAAGTGGATGGGCAGTGTATAGGCGTATTGTGGACATCTGTGTATCGGCAGCAGAGAAGATAAAAATTAACTCCTGTGACTGCCATTAGGAACTTAGGGGAACTTGAGCTGGTCCTACAAGTAGGGAGGGGAAAGGGGCTCATTCACATTATTTCCATGTGCCCAAATTGGGGTACTTACACTGGAAAGCTGACTGTATTAGGCAGGCATCTCTGATGTATAAATTTAGATGACATGAATACCCATCTGAGTATGAAACCTGTCCCTGGTGTTACACAATTAAGGCAAAGGGATGCATTTGACCATCTGACTAAACAATTTGAAAGCATATTCACTGCTAACCGAATTGATGTCAGACCTTGACTTGTTTCACCAGTACAATGCAAATAAAACCGCATCTTGTGCAAGAGAGAGCAGGCAGACAGCAGCCACTAGGTGGGATAACAGCCCAGCGGGCAGGGTGCCTGGGAGGGAACTGCAACCCGGAGCCCGCACCCAGCATCACCCACAAGGGATGGGCAAGCCCAGCACCACAGCACGCGTTAAACCTGCCACAGCCTTGGCCAGGAAGCAGATTTAGGAGACTACAACATGGCTTTAAAGATTCGTAAATGTTCTCTGTAATTGCTCTGTTCAGCATTGAAGTGTTTTTATGACTTGACTATTGCATAGTTCCGTAATTGAACTGGCTACATTTGCAACAGGGCTGTTTCAGAGCTCTTGCAGAAATTGTAATACTATAGTAAAAGACATGGGCAAAACTCTTGAAATCAAAGGATTAATTTGCACGAGAAATAATTTGACCTGGAGATTTTTGTGCTACGTTTCATGGAGTAAGAAAAAAAAACCCCAAACTGATAGTTCCGCTTTAATATTTACAACACATTTTCCATGCATCTTTAACAGCATTGTTTATAAAAAATGCATTAACAGTTCTGTTTTGCTTCAGGCAGCTTGATTTGGATCTTAATGATGGTGATGTTCCACCTCTGTTCCATGAATTAATGCATCAGGAAGATGAACTCCAGAGCAAAGATGTAAGAGTGGGAGCTTGGCCTTTGGACATGAATATTCTTAAGAAGAAAGCAAGAGTTTTATCCTTACAGCTCAAAGCAACTCAGAAAGCTCTCAAACAGAGCAAGAGGGAAGCCGACCACTGAGTAGGAACACAGAGATAAAATAAGACTTAATAATTAACACCATCACGTCCCGACACCTCCCCAGTTTGTATATGTGCGTGGTTTTCCTCTCTGGTTTCTGTACATGGAATTGTTGCATTTCCTTCATTTCTGTTTGTATGAGTACACCTCTTAAAAGAGGGTAGGGATTGGGTAGCCCCAAACCCACTTGCCGCCCAAATGATTGATTACCATCACATCTCATCTCTCCCAGGCGCCAATATGACACTGCAAACCTTGCTTCCATTGATAGGTCCTTAAAAAAAAATCCATATGAACAATTAGATTCCCAGTATGAAAAGGCTTTACACATAGGCTTGCTCGTGACTTTGCCAGGTGGTGGAAAGCCATGTCTGCAGGTTCACAATGTAGTAATAAGTTGAGTATATATGTAATATATGTTTAAATATACACAGTATTTTGAAAACGGTGAAGATACTCATTGGCAGGAGGCTGAAAATGCCTCCTACATGAGTTAAGGATCAGGAATCTGCAATCCTTAAGAAAATGTAGGACTGAAATATTAATGAATCCCCAGCAAATCCCAAACAAGAGGACAATACCAAGACTAACAGGTTTCTTCCACTCAAAATCCTCTTCCACAAGAGCAGTCTGAGGAGACAGGGTTGCTTAAGTCAGGCTGCTGTGGATAGATCAGTCTCACAACTAAATTAAGGATGAAAAATATTTTTGGGCATCATGGCACTGACTCCCTTCCAATGAGAGCCTGACCTGCTTTCAAAATCATAATAGAAAAGACTATGGAGCAACATGGAAAGAATATTCTGGATGATCCAATTTACCTTTCAATGTGCAGACAAAAAGATTTGATTTTGTAGCATTTTGAAAAGGATTTAGAATTAGAAAACTACATCAGAATTATTACTATGTATGAAGTGACAAAGACAAGAGATACCCTACTGATCCTGGACTGCCAATGGCACAGCAAGAAAACAACCCTATATTAACAATTTTCAGCCTAAACAGCCACCACAAACAAAAGCATAAGAGGAAGGGATCATCATAACACTTCAGAAAGTGCTACTGGCACTGGCTGCTGTAACTTCTCACTTAACAATTAGGCATTACAAGGGAGCTTGTACTTTGGGAAGGACCAACCCTGTTCCCCCTTACACTGTGACAAGACAAGCTCTGTTAAAAATAGCAACCAGAGAGGAAAAGAAATGAAACATTTCTTTATGGTGCCAGTTTTACAAATAGGGCATCACTGGAAATACATTCCATACCACCCTTTAAAAAGTCCTTTGCTCCCACACCTAATTTCAGCTGTAAATCCACCTGGTCCAGTGGGCTGCCAGACACCATGAATGGGCTCCGTGTCTCCAGGCTCACATGAGCTTGCAGTTAAAAAAAAATACTGCAGTTGTTGCTGAGCAATGGACACAACTCAGTCTCTCTGTGCCTCCTTCCAGCACCTCCTCTGTTCCTCCTTCCACCTTGCATCTTATTTTCTTAAGAGGTCAATTCAAGGTGCTTAGAGTAAGAGCTCAGGATTTATTTGGGTTTAGGAGATCTAAAAGTGTGGCAGCAAGACCCTTTGACACACTGAGAAGTGACTTGTCGTAGGTCTCACAGGAAATCAGCCTCTGACATGAGCCCTCATTTTTTGGCATCACTTTTCCGCTGTGAGTGCATCTATTCTTCCATGGGCACTGAAAGAGATGTCAGTCACACGGCTAAAGGACAGAGAAGAGCTATGGGAATGAGAACCCTCCAGAGTGACACCCTTTCATGCTGTTTCTTTAATTTTTTGTCTGGCAAGTGAAATATATTTCACCAGAAGGTGGGAAAGGACTTGGAACAAAATTGATCTTGGCTGAGCAAACATTTGACAACGTTCTGTGGGAAACAACCATCTGTCTTGGGAGATATCAACTCCAGGAGATATTGATGGCACTAAAAATATCTGCCTTAGTCCACAGTCTCAAGGCATCCAGTTTTCAAACGTGGAGAGCTTCAATTCTTCAGCAGTAAACCTTTTTATTTATTTTTATTTTTGGAGTGTTGACTTACCAGGTGTGCAGTGAAAGTCTCTGGTTTGTTCAAGATGCAGCCGCACATGTTTTGGCACCTGGGCTGAGTGGAAACTGTAGAGGAACTGCAGAAAGATAATTAATATGGATTAAATGGAAGAGCTTTGTGCTCTGCTTCACAAGTACAGACCGTACACAGAGATGGATGTCTCTATCTCAGAAGAGCTTGCTGGAGCAGTTTGGCAGGCTGGTTTCTTCCGAGATACATGAGAGGAGAGAGAAAAAAAAAAAAAAGTCATCTTTGAAAGAAACTTTAAAAATGTACCATGAATTCAAAACAGCTCTTTACTCCACACTGACAAAGAGGCTAACGTACGTATTGAAACTGAGAAGCAGCCCCCATCCCACGAATCATTAAGATTTAGACCATTTCACCTTCCATGTGTGGATAAAAATCAAGAAAATCCAAAGTTTTTCCAGGGAGATGTAAAGATGGGGCAGCCTAAATTCACCAATAGTGGGCAACTAGAGCAGAGCAGATCATGCTGCGGAGCCATATTGATGCTGGATCACAGTTAGGAAAGAAGTGAAACCACCTGAAAGAGGAGGGCAAGCAGGAGAAGGGATTTCTGCCTGCACATACAGTGAGAGAAGGAGCAGACACAGACAGCTGATAGGATGCACACTTCTTCAATTATTTTTTTTTTTTTTTAGTTGGGTTTGTTTGCATGACAGCTCTGAAATAGGATAAAGTAGAGACAAGGGCAATGCTGCATAATGTGAACAAGAAAAGGGAACCATTCACCTTTTTCATTTAAATGCATGAAAATATCTGTGTGGTCTGTGCACGTGTTGGGGGGAGGGCACGATTTTTTTTTTTTTTAATTATGCTGAAGTAAACGATGATTCCATTGAGAAAACAAACTCAATCTGAAGGCTCATAAGCACTGCTGAAATGAACTGTGCTAATAGTCCCAGCCTGTGTTTCTGGATGCTGAGCAGGGCATTGACTCAACAAATGCATCAGTAAGATAGAATTTAATGCCAGAAAGCCCTCTGTAGCTCTTCAGAAATATACCACTGTGGTCACAGAGACATGACTGCAGGGATGGGATGGATGCAACTGATGCAGTATGGAGCTTCCCACCCAGAGGGAGCTCCTGAACCCACTGAGGTGTGTGTCCATGGGTGATGACATACCAAACCACCTCTGTAAGAGTCACTGTACACACTTTGCTGGTCCTCTCTGCCTGCTTCATCCCACTCTTTTTGCCTGGCAACAGCACTGCTATGCAAGGGAATGATGTAGCCCTGCAACTTGGCCTCGTGAAGACAGAGGAGAGGAATGGAAAAGCCAATAAATTCAAGCCCATGTTTCATTGAACAGGGGCCATCTGTGTGCTAAGGTGACCTTTGAGGGTGACAAATAGAAAGAAAACACTTGAGAGACACTGGACTGCTGCTCAAGGCCGGAAGATACTGGTGGCACTTTACCAACAGGAGACCTTGCTGGCTTTTTATCCGCTTTCCCAGATGTTCAAAGCCAAACAGGTTCCCTTTAACATCTGAGTGAAGATCATCGTATCTCACAAAACACAGGCTGGCCTGAAGACTAATGAAATTAAAATCAGACAGTTATAAATAATAACCAGTGTCTCCAGATCAAGCCCCTTATCCCCAGACCTCCAAACCCCAAATCCAGATGAAGCCAATTAACATAAAGAACCACATATGGTCACTAATAATACATACATTTCAGTTGTCCTGTGCAAGCCAAAGCATTTCTGCCACATCAAATACGTTATATTGGTGGACTCTTTATTCCGTAACAATTTATTTAAATACAGTTATGGTGCACCATAGCTTACTAATTAACTCATAGCCACCTGGAATGGTAATTAGCACAACAAAATCTGGAGCAAATCCATAAGACTGATCATGAGATGTGCATGCTTGAATCACTGAAAGGAGTCAGCCTCAGTGGTTTTAACTGATAAAAGGGGAAAATGTGCATTCCAAGTTGAGTGCCAAGAGGCTGTCCAGTGCTAATGACAGGTCTGAAAAGTCAAGCTCTGGTTGTACAGGGAGGCGTGGGCTTGACATCCCTGGCCTTCAAGTCTGCTCAGTGTCAGCATGAGGATGTGCCTCTCAATATTGTATTAAACTGTTAGAAACAGAGCAAGTGCTGGACTTCTGTCCCATGGAAGCATCGCTGCCCAGTGTTGTCCCTCAAAGTTATCCTGCCAACAGATCATAGACTGGAGGTTTTGTGATGGAGAACTACAGATCTACATGTGATCATTGTACAGGAACCAAAGCAAAGACAAGTTAAATTTGGGAGAAAGACTTCATACTCTGTGTGCATATGCAGGAGGGAAGCTGTGTTGATACAAAGCCTTCTGATATTGCAACTGCTCGGTTTGAGGCTCCCAGTATTTTAATACTTACCACCTTGCCTCTTTCCCTACCATGAAGAATTACAATGACTGGGCATTGATTGTGCAACTCCACACTGTGCATTTGCTGCCGATCGGTGAATTTAATCCTGCTGGAAATGCAGAGGTGGGCCACAAAGGATGAGCCGTTTCCCATCTGCATTTAAGCTCCTTTGTGCCTGCTAAAGGGCTTTGCCTAAAATCAGTGACAACCTGCCCACTCCCATTCCTTAATAGTCATGTGTGAAAATAGAACCCAGTATAGCTCGTAATTGTCTCTTCGTTATGTTGATGTCCTTCTGATAGCATAATCATGATCAGATGACACGTGCTTATCCTCTTACCATTTTCTGTTTGCAAATTTAACTTTATTCTGATAATAAGGATTTTCTTTAAAAAAAAAAAAGAAACAACAACAAAAACCACTTTTTGAAGCCTGCACCTGTCCACGCAGCAGTCAGTGACAAAATGTCCCCTGAGCTGAAGAATCAGACTCTGCAGCAGCAAATAGCAGCAGGAAAAAACAGGCATGTGAAAATGCTGAAGAGAAGGGCACATAAAAAGCATCTAAAGCTGAGTTTGAAAGATAAGTTGGTGCCCATCACAGGTGGCCCAGAGTTTGCACATCATCTAGGGGCAATTTTGATTAGGATTAATTAACCAGCAATTTCCTTCCTCATTGGCTTTTAACCATTTATTGTTTATAGTGCAGACTAGGAAGCTCTGCAGTAGACACTAAAGGATTTAGGGGAGGCAGCAGGAGTCACTCCACAGGAGTAAGTTAAAGCTCAGCATGTGCTGTTCAGCTGGAAATCATAAAGCATCCCTGGAAAAGTTTAGCTGACCCCTGAGATGGAAGACAGAAAACAGGAGGGCACCTTTCTGCTCCCTACGGAGGAACTGCCAACCACCAACCTTGATCTGTGCGTGACATGACATGCAATGCAAATACACCCAAATTCTGCCTGTGCCTGCACAGCCTTTATATTTACTCCTGCCTCCCCTCTTCTCCCTGCCTGCCCTCCTTTCACTACCTATCAAAAAATATTCACATTCTTACTCATAACTGTGCTGATACAGTCTTCTGTCTCAGCATCTGCAGCTATCCAGTCATTACATGCTTTTTGAGAAAATAAAATAAATTAAATTAAAGAAGCTAATAAAACTTATGTTCCTGAGAAAACATTTGCTTTGGATATTGCACAGAGAATTTAGGAAGCTGAGATCTCCCATTTTTAGCTGTTTTACCTAGTACACTGCCTTTTTTTGCAGAACTGATCAGAAAATGTTGGTCTGAACTCTGAACTAGTTATTCCAGAACTAGTGAGTACTGGCAGCTGCGTCTGAGATTTTGAAAAGGACAGAAGATGCTTGTAATTCGTGTCCATCTTATTTAGTAAGGCAGCCCTCGATTTAGGAATGAGCCCAGATTAATTTTTGCATTATGCCATCTTATAGGACAGCAATGTCAGTGGCTGACTGTCACTGTCGAGGAACTGAGCCATGACTTCTATACAAGAGAGCAACGATGGTGGCGGTGGAGGTGAGAGCAGCCTTGCATCCACATGCCAGTGGCTGGAGGACTGGCCACCTCTCACACAAAGGCATGCCAAAGCAGCGGTTAAACACTGCCTCTGTTAAAGCTCCTCATTCCTCTGGCAAATTGATCTGACTTTCAGGACAATTAAACTATTTGTGCCTCCATCCAGTCTGTTCAGTGCTGTTAAATTCCAAAGCAAAGTGAGTCTCATCTGAAACAGCAGCACTGGTAATAGTGCAGCTCCTTGTAATGAGATCCTCTCATCGCATTTGATGAGTTAACAGTGAGCAATCACAACAGTTAGCAATGCAGATAAAGCCTAACTACTGGCATCTGAGCCAGCAGAAGGGGATGGGACTTGCACATCAGAGTCAAAATTTCAGGCTTCCTGAAAACTGAAGTCAACCCCTTCCTGCACAAGGACCAGCAGTTCTAAAACAGCGTCACTTTTGCCACTTCTCAGCCAGAAAATTCTCCCTTTGGACAACCACAAACCTCTACAACTGAGCAAGAATCCAAGCCCACAGCACTCACACAGCAGTTCTAGAAGGAACCCTTCCATTCATCCTCTGCTACGGCAAGGGCACGGTGCTTTGTTCTGAGAGGCAGTCCCTCAACTTGTGGCTGGACTCCAGTCTAGCACTGAGCACATATGCTCTTGGCTTTCAGAAGAGTCTAGCTCTGCTTCTCTCTGACAAAATAAATAAATAAATAAATAAATAAATAAAAATCCCAGTATGGTCAGCAATTCCTCCAGATTAGTCTGAGAAAGGTGAACAACACCCCTTCACACGTGCACGTAACAAACCGCTACAAACATTTCTGAATGCCACTCCGAGTGTTCCGTGTGTTTCTTCCATCTTGCCTTTTCTTACTGAGATTCAGAAGGATGCATCTGCCTTAAAAATCAAACCCATCTCATACGGAAAAAACCTGACCAAATCTGGGCACGCCGCTGCACATGCGTTTTCCCCAGAGGGGAGGATGTGAAAGCAAACAAAACATGGCAGATGTTAGTCGTGGTGTCTAATGTGCTGCTGGAAGGTGCTCAGATCCCACAGCGATGAGAGCTCTGAAGTCTATAGTGCAGCAGCCAAACACTTCAAGATGGGCTTTTCACATTGCTCTGTTTTGAAATACTTCAAGATGATGCGGCACAGAAATAATTTAGGCAAGAATAGATTTTCCTAAGCGAGACAGAATGAGAAAACATTACACTTTGTGATATACAGCTGAAATTATGCTACCTGAAAAGGCAATACCTCATCTGAAACAGAGTATCAAAATCGTTTGATTTTTCCATCAAAATGAGGAGAAGATTAAGAACATTACAGTAAAATTTCTCCGTATTGAAATACAGGCTGTCTTGCATGTAGAGAGCTGCGAAAATCACAAGTTATCTTCATCTTTTCCAGTCATTTTGAATTAACTAAGTAACTACCTCAGCTTGTTTTTAAACTGCAGTGACAGACATGGTTAAATTCTCAGATATATTAAAAAAATATCCTAAGTGAATAAAAAGGAAAAAAAAAAAGAAAACAAAAAAACCCAGCTCACCGTTTGTGTGTGTTGTATTATATCATCATTTGACTTTAGGATGCTGGAGTTTGCTTTATCAGGATTTGACACTATCTACTTGACTAAGCAGTAGCTCAAACACCAAAAAAAAAAAAAAAGGTAATAAAACCACCAAAAATGTCATGCCTGTGAGCTTCAAAGCAGCACAAGGCTTGACTAATTTAACACCCTTTTTACTCTTAAAGGAACTGCTTACCCATTGATTTGTCTTCTGTTCACCCAGGATCATCCTGTCACTACTGCTCAGAGCTGTAGTGCGTTTCTCTCTGTGCAGTAAAAGAAAAAAAAAAAATTACAGATGTAAAAAATTTCATGGCCTCTGCTTACGGCTTCAGAGCTATCTTGTGGTCTTTGAGAAGAGCTTATTAAAAATGCATTTTGCTAGCGAGACAAAAGGTTTGCAAAGGTGTGGGGCAGCTACATGAGAGAAAACTTCTCTCCTAGGGAAAGGAGTGACAGAGATTGCTTTGTACTTCTTGACTCATGGCTTTGATTCAAGCACAATGTCACAAGCGATGTACATCCGACTGCTCTTCCCAGCTGGGGCTGTGAGGTCCTCAGGGAGAGAAATCGCACCCGGGAGGTGGGCAGGGCTTGCCTGATGCCTCTTGCGCAGTGCCCTGCTAGTAAATAAAGAGACGAACAATCTCCCTGGCAAATGTGGAGCCACATCTACTCTGTGATGGGAATATCCTGCAACTGTGCTAGGGACAGCGGGTGACACGACTGGAGTGGGTGTCCTCAAGGCTCGCCAAGGCCTTTCCTGCAATAAGCCCCACATAAGCCCCATCTTCTGTGAACTACTGACATGAGCAGTGGGAAAATTTTCCCTAAGGAGAGCCCACATCACCCTGAAATCCCATTCCTGTTGTAGCAATATACCCTGCACCATGGTGTAATTCCAGAAGAGATACAATCCAGTGCCACCAGCTGATGATGTTAAAAGAAACAAAAAAGAAAAAAAACCAAAACAACAAAACCCAAACCATAATGAAACATGTTGCCAAAGCCCACGATGTTCTTTAGATACAATATGATTTTTTTTTTAAATTTGCTTATTAGCATCTTCTCTTACTGGAGCCTTTAGATTTTGAATGTTCCAGCTTTTCTCTGGAAGCAGGGAGGCAAGAAAACTTACCCTTTTTTCCTTTTTCTTTCTTTTACTGTACTAAGTGTGGCTTCTCTCCAAGTCATATATTGCAGAAGATATTTTGGAAATCAGCAAGCAGATTTGCAGCAGCATTCAGGTTCCTTCTTCATGTTGAATTTAGGATTACAGGGACTCAGGTGTAATTTCATAAAAAAAAATAAATAAAGGGAGCAGAAATAAGCAGTCCAAATTAGCATGCAAAGTAGAAGCTGTATTTTGTGATGGGCAAATATTAATTCTACAGAAAAGAACTAGTACTCTTAATAAAACAGTTTTTCATTTTAACCAAATACATTATTAAAACAAGAAGCTCTTTGAAAAAATCCTCACCAAATATATCTGACAAAATATCTGATCCTTCCTTCTTTCCTCGCTTTTTTTTTTTTCCTTTACTCCCCTTTAAGGGAATTCTTTCTTCTTCTATTCTTTTGTTGTCACATCTGTAAGGATATTTGTGTTGCTTCTTTCAATATATTTCAGATAGCCTGGCAGCACGTGCATTGTAAATCAAATTAAAGATCCAGGCAGGCAACATGAAGGGCTAAAAAAAGTTGCCACAAATTGGGGAAGAAGTGGAGAGAAGCTAGTGCCTGGGGGCAGCTCTGTGGGTGCAGAGTGGGGTCTTTGCCGGTCCCTTACCTTGCGTGGGGTCAGGTTTGTCACCCCCTGTGTCACTAATGGCCCTGTCACCCACCCAGAGCCTCTGGACCCAGCTTGGCCGCTAAAATGAAAAATAAGGAATAAAAGCCTCAAAGTATGGTGTGAGCGGTGCAATAGGGAAGAGGAAGGGGCTGTGGGAATCTTGCCGCATCTGTGATTCTTGCAAATGGCTGTGCCCTTCTCTGGGAAGGAAGTTACAGGTATTTAATGGGAAAATCACCTTTTTGGAGGAAATGGCAACACACGTCCCTATGTCAATTCAGTGGGAATGGCTCCTTACCATGGGAGATGTTAAAATAAGCATTTTTGTATCTGTTCTCTCCTTTTGACGCCAAATAAAAAAAAAGTTATAAGAATACACGAGAAGGACAGGTATGTCTGCAGGCGTGTGAAAGTACACGCATCAGCCTCTCAGTCTGCAATGCCCAAACAGACTGAGCAGCTCAGAGGGCTGCAGAGGATTAACACATCAGGAGCAAAACGCAGTGAAAAGGCATTCTTTTCCTCCTGCCCATGCTGCCTTCCTGAGTACCAGGAGAAGGGAGAACGCACTGAAGAGACTGTGTTGTACCGAATGTCATATGGCATCATTAAATTTCAGATGTGCCAGCAGATAATTTAGATAAAGACCAACAGGCACAAGGGCACACAGAAGTGTTATCAGCCACGACTCCAAGGATGACAGGTTGTTACCACAATTTCCTAAGAGGCTGCAGCTGTGAACTCCCTTTTCCTTTTATTTTCGCCCTCCCACTCAGCAACCTTCAGAAATAGGAGTTTAAGTCTCTTTTAAGTTGATGTGCTACAAAGGAACTGAAAAAAAGCCTCAGGGGGAAGATATTGGCTTTAGCTATTTGCTCCAGCTTTTTATGTTGCTATTCTTTGCCCAATTCTGAGAAAAAGAAATCCCTTTATCCTCTGATTCCCTACCTAATCAAAACTAGGCTATTTTATCCAAATAGCCAAGCCACGTTACTTAATGCCTACATTGATTTCAGCCCCCAGACAGTCAGATCTGAAAGATTTTCCTTGAAGGATTAGTCAGAAAGGAGAGTCATTTTTGCTGCTGCTGTCACGAAGCTTTACCTTTGTCACAAAATATTACTCTTCCCATCAAGAAAACAAATGGTGCAGCAGCATGAGGAGGGAACATGGGCAATGATGGGTGCAGGCAGCAGCCCCGCTCTGCTCCGCAAAGTGGCACAGCACTTTCCAGCATAGCGTAGAACCAAAAAAGCGTGCTGCAGCCCCAGCTGGGCTTTTAGAGGGGCCACGCATTTTTCCTGCATGGGGAAAGCATCAGGGGATGCTGGCCTGTAGCATGGCCTCCAAAATGCTGCAGGAGCTTGGAATCTGTTTTTGTCAGGGCAGATCTAACATTAGCTAGAACCTCCTCAGCAGGTAGATGTCTTAATTGCATTTCTCTAACCTCAAGGAGGGCAAGCAAAAGAAAAAAAAAATTAAAAAAAAAAAATCTATTGCACCAGGGTGCCCTGTGTAATTTACAGCACATCATTTGTAAGTATGGGGCATCTTCAAACCCCCACCCCAGCTCTAGCAGGACCCCTCTGTCCTGGGGAAGCAGGGGACCTGACCACACCCCAAACCTAACTTTAACCCAGTCTGCTCCCATGGATGGGGATACTGGGTAGTGGACAAGCAGAGTTTTCCACAGCTTACACAAACAGAAAAATCTTAAAAGGTTTCAGGGTTCTGCCACCTCCTCACCTCACAGGCAATACCTACCCCGTGGAGAAGGAGAGGGAGGGTTATCAGCAGGCAAAATAGCATTTAAGATGCTATTTTCCTCTTGAGAAAAGCAGGTTTTACAAAAAGCTGCAGAGAACTCCAGCACAAGCCAACATATAGACCTATATAGTATCTCAGTTTTCCTGGAGATTTGCAGCAGGAGCATGGAAGCGTGGGGATTTCTCACTTCTTACAATTTCCCTTTAAAATATAACCTATCAGACAGGCAGGGAAGACCAAACACTTTGCATCTCTTCCATGGATCACCATTACACAGAGAAAATAATTATTAAATCAGTGCATAATTCAAAAGCTACAACTTGTTTTTCTTTTACGAGTGTCAGCTCCAGAGCAGAGGATTTCAAGTGGGGAAGCTGATTTTGGAATACAAATGAAGAGCACTTTCTGTAGATGCCCTACCAGTAATAAGCTATGGAGGACACAATCTCTTCGGCTCCCAAAATCATGTAGATGAAATCTAGCCATCATTACACAGTTGGGTCTCTAGCAGCAGCAAAAAAAAAGAGCCTATTTCAAAATAGTTTCAACTATGAGATGAAGCTGTTCAATTCAGTCAGAAATTAGTTTGAAGGATTCGCTGTGCAAATGAAACAGTGCCTGAGTTTTGTTTCTTTGCTTTCTAATACTTTTTTTTTTTTTAAATTTGTTTCTAACATTCCCTCACATGCTGCTCCGTCTTGCCCTCTACCAAAAGAAAAACACATGCTGCAGAAGTGTTATCCAATCTTCAACCCAACACAAACTCTGAAACCATTCTTAACCTCATTCCTGCAACCTCAAATACTCGTAACATCAATTACAGCCACATCTACTCCACTAGCACAGGTCCTGCTAAAGCCAACACGCACTTCTAAGAGCAAACCCTAACCCAGACCAGCAGTCTCCATGAATTCCAGATTAAGGTTGGGCTGATACTTTATCCTGAACCCTGCCTTCTCTCTTAAGACTCCCAATTCCTATAAAATGAAATGTCTCACTGCCAATCCCCCATACAGAGAAGGTGGCTCTCCACTAAGCAGGGCTTACCTGCCTCCACTTTCTTCTCAATCTCCACTTAAATCTGACCCTGATCTTTGCCTCAATACATCGAGGGTAACTGCAACGTGCTCGCACTGGCAAGCTAACTCCTTCTGAATACTGCCTTACGCCAACTTATCTTTATGTGCTGGCAACAAATGAAGCAGAAATAATGGATTTTTTTTCTTTTTTTTTGCAGCAGAGCATCCCAGAAGACCTTGCACAAGGTCCGTTGCCCATGCTGCCCAAGGAGATGCCATTGTTTTGCCATCCCCTGTTGCTGTTACTCACGCTTTAGCGAAGGCAGGCAGGACCCTGAGGTTTTCTCTAAACAGAGATGCAAAGATGAATTTACTGCTTCAAGAAACAGAACTGGTGGTGCAGAAAGCCACCAATTACTGGATTATGATTTGCTCTGGAGCTTTGCTGGCAAAGCCTTCCACAAAGGCATTGATACTTAGAGGCTTTTCTCCTTTGTTCTTTTGGGTGGATTTTTTTGTTTTGTTTGATTGTTTTTTAATTATTATTATTTATTTGTTTATAAAAAGGCCATATGGTCCTGTCTCCTATTTTCTCATCTGAAAGTTTATTTAAAGGAATCATCTCCTTTTTGCCCTTACTTAATCCCAAAGGAATGAGAAGATTCTGATAATATTATGAAAAACTTTGTCCAGTCAAAACATTGACAATTGGTCAAATTTTAAGCAAAATGCATCAGGCCTGTTTTGACAGCCATTTTATGAGCTGGCTTTGCTTCCAGTTTCAGCTGGTTACCAGTATTTCTAGGGTTTGATCCAGAGCTCTGAGCATCACGGCAGTTGTTACCAAGCCCAGGAGCTTCTGGATCTGGCATGCTTTGCCCCAAACAACTGTCTCAAATCCATCCACACAGCCACTAACCTGCCCCAGGTGCTGCAGCTGCATCCAGCCTAGGAATGGCTCAAAAGCTTGCCAGGAAAATAGATAAGCACATTGAAGGGTAACTGCATAAATGATGGGGAAACCTCAGCTGATCTCAAATGAAGCATGATCAGACCTGAGAATGGTTGCGTGAAGTGACATGTGATTTCCTGCGTTCCTGCATCTTCTCATTTCTAGAATAGTCCTCCCTGCCTTTATCATTTAAAAGCTCGCTACTAAATTGTAAGGCTGGAAAAATATTCAGCATTCTCCACTTCCCTCACTGAAATTACACAGAAAAGGCAGAGTCACCCACCGCTGCAGCCTGTGTAGTGGTTCCAGCCAAAAGAGTTGGACACTTGGGAGAGGGAGGTTTGCTTCTCATAGCAAATAAATAACTCCAATGTATTGTTCAAGAGCCAGGTTAACTCCAAGCCAGGACTATGCATTCAGGATCTGCTGGTGAAGGCACAGGTTGCTCTCAGCCCATCCCTGTGCAACAACAGATCAGGACACAGCAACCTATTGCGACTTCTGCAACAGGAGCACATTTCTGTGAAAGACAAAAGAAAAAAGGTCAGCCAAAAAGATGAGGGATTCCTTGCCTTGCTCCAAACACACTCAGCTTGAGAAGGAAACTAAGTCACTGGTTGCAAATTCTGCAGACACACCAGGCAAGCATCCAGCAGCCTTTTGGTCTCAATCACTGAAACCCCAGAGCAGCTTCCCTTAAGGGAAACACAGATCCACTCTCACCTTCGGTTATTTTTGGCAGTGCTATCGATATCTTTGTCAAACAGTAGGCTAAAAATACCCTTCAACATCTACCCACCTGCATCTGTATTCTTTTCTTTTTCAAGAATTTTTTTTTTTTAAGTG
This sequence comes from Ardeotis arabs, assembly GCA_011801015.1. Lineage (NCBI taxonomy): Eukaryota > Metazoa > Chordata > Aves > Otidiformes > Otididae > Ardeotis > Ardeotis arabs. The sequence goes on from JAAGAY010140173.1 coordinate 15,175, forward strand.
CATGCACAGACAAAAGACAGCAAAAACAACAGGAGAAACAAAAGCATCACTGAAGATGATTACAAAGGAATCTCAGTTAATGAGCTCATAGCATAAGTTATTTTCTCTCTTTGGCATCTTGTTATACAGCAGGTCCTTCTTGCTCTAACACCCCAACAATTTCCAAAGTTCATGTTATGAACCGGTGTGCATCTGCTGGAAGGTGCTTTGTACCCAAGAAGCAGGGTCACCACTGGAGTTGCTATGGCAAACAAGTTTTTCTATCGGTCAGGAAAAGAAAGTGCGGTATAAATACTGAGTAATTACTCAGCAAAGTAACAATGCTGGAGCAAGATCAAAACCTGTAGCTTCACTCTGTGTAATGCGGCCAAATCCCCTTTCTACAGTTCATGGAGATCTGCAACTGCAGCATATTCAATTTTTTTTTTTTTTAATTTTAGGAGCTAAAATGCAAACTGTGCTTTCACTCACATTGGTGTAAAGACAAACTAATTTGAGTGACTTCAGTGATGTTATCCCACGTGCCTTAATCCGGTCTGTAATCATTCTCTTCACTGCATGCCACCCCACCACAGCTGTGTGCTTGCACAACTTTCCTGGGTATTACCAGACCCAAACACACACCTTACCCCTTCACAGCCAGATTCCTTCCAGCTCAAGGGGTTGTGTCTGAAGAACTCAGGATATAAAAGCCACTTCAGTCTATTTTTTGAAGGTGTTTGACTAAATAGTCTTTTTACCTGAATGCAGTAAAGCCACTCCAGCATTTTCAAGACACCAAACTTTCGATGACCTTTCAGAAATTTTTATTCAAATAAGCAGCTCATAGCAGTGTGGCATGTATAAGACATGTATTGAGCGCAGTCAGTTTTCTCAGTATTTGGGGTTTCTTTTTCCTTCATCACACCTTATCTGAACTGAGTAACTGCACGACATGCAACTACTCTGCTTGTGGATTCATGGGGCAGAATCAAATCAGTGTGTGCTGTATTTCTCAACTAAAAATGACTAAATGACAGCTGTTCAAACAGAATGGAAAGTGGTGAAATCCTCAGGGCCTTGAGCATTTCTGACAGGTCCCTGTGGGCTGTATCTCAGCCCCATGCTGCTCAGTACCTCTGTCCATAATTTAGGGGGAAAAAAGAACACATCAACATAACAACTAGTGATGTATCACACATGATGTATGACACACATGCACACGGCGACACAGAAATTATAAATAACAACAAACCTAGCCAAGTAAGTCCAAGTGAAAGGCAGCTGCTAGTGGAGACATGTTTTAAGTTGCCGCATTGAATTCATAGTTAAATGGAGGTACTCTGGATTTCCAGCCAGGTAGCTGCAAAGAGACCCTCCTGCTTCTTCCGTCTGCTGGCTCCTCTCATCAAACACAGGGCTGCTGAAAAAGTCCAGAGGCTCAGCTCTCCACTGCTGGTGCTGTCCTTACCTTCTATCCCATGGCCTGGAGACACCAAAACCAAGTGCAAACTTCAGAGCTTCTGGCTGGGAGAACAGGATCCAGTCAGGAGATCGGTGGGTGGTAGATAGAAGAGAAGAAAGCCTGGGAAGAGAGGAGAGACTTTTCATAGCTCTATTGGAAAGTCAGAGGAATATCTAAAGATACTAAAGCGAATGGTGTTATCAGATCAGGAGGTTGTTTAGTAGTATTCATGAACAAAAAGCAGATTTTTGTCCATTGTAATTTTAAATTAAAACTTTGTCTATTGTTAAGAAAATACGTACAATTAATTTAATTACCCCATTCCTAGCTGTCAGAAGTCAGTTCTGATTGATGTGCCCGTTTAAAGGCTGCATCCAGCCATTACAGCACACAGCTTATTCCATGAAATCTTCCATATAACCCCCTCCAGTCTGCAGCAGACCATCCGACATGCAAAAATCAAACTCTCTCAGCCTTCATGAACTGACAGGCTGACTCACATTGTGTGAAAAGTTAATTTTGTCTTCCTCCTGGCTGTTGTTTTTCACTGTGGAATAAATGATGCCTCAGTCTCTTAAAAAAAAAAAGATGTATTTCTGATACTGTTGCTATAAATGTTAATGGTTAAAGTAGGAAAGAATTTAATAAACCAAAGTTTCACAGTCTTGTTACCTTATTACAGTTGTGCCTCAGCACCACACAGTCACTAAAGTATTTATCACCGCTACATAATTTTCAGGCTACTTCTCCTGATTTCATAGATGACAAAACAGAAAACTGAATAGCTTATGTAGCTGCATAAATCGCCGCACACCTAATGTCCCACAAAAAGTCTCACTGAATCAGAAATCAAATACCATCCCTGCTCAGTCCCAGTTTCTCCCACTCTTATGTGTGGTGGGGAGACCCTTCCAGAGGGAGGGCAGGGGTTGCAGCCGATGTGCCTCAACCTCGGCACTTTTGGGTAAGCGGAGGGTGTCGATAGGCAGTGGTGCTGGGGAGGCCATGAACATTCAACAGTACCCAACAGCAATATAAAAGCAGAGTAGTGAATAAAGTATCAGCCACATACTTATATTTATATATGTACATATACACACACGCATAGGCTCTCTCTTTATCTAGATTTTCATATTTAATGTGAAGCCACAAGAATAAAACATCTTCACGTGTCACTTTCTGTGGGTAGTTCCTCTATAAATGGAAAAGTTCTAATTCTTTATAATCAAGCCTATGAAATAACCACCAGGGCTAAAACCAGATCAAGAATTTCCGTACATTTTTGGTCATCATCTAGCAGATGTAATTCAAAAGCATGCTCACAGGGATCAGGGAGAAGGTTTGTCCATCTGTCCACTCATGGATATTTATACTCTTTCCCTTCCAGCTTATTTTTTTTCTGAGCACACCAAATATCTACAAATCAACGGCCAATTTATGACCCATTTCTGGGATCAGAAATGTAAAGCTCAGATCTTTCGTAATTCAGAAAGAGTGTGCATGCAAGCAACATGTGTGTGCACGTGTACAAAGAGAATATAAAGCACAGACTTGGAGAACCAGAGGCAGAACTTAACTGTAACCTGCAACCATATTTCCTAGATACAACTTCCAATTTTGTTCATCCAACTGCTTGACACTCTTCTGTTTGCATTTGCATAGATGTTTATTCAGGGGAGCAGGAGCTGTTTTACAGAAGAAGGAATACAGGTGTAAACATCCAGGATGCCCCAAATGATATGTCCACAGCTACTGAGAGGTAGGCAGAGCATCCAGGTCCTGGAAACCCTTACAACGTGGCTTACAGAGATGTCTTCGTGCGTGGCACAGAGGGTTGAGCCCCCACTCCCACACTGGCCATGAGTTCACCTCCTTTCCTCAAGTACTGCAGAGAGCATCATGCCCTCCTGTCCTCTGCACTGTGCAGCACAATACCCCTTTTGGGCTTACTGAAGGCCAGTACCAAGAAAATTTAGTCTGGCAAAATTAGGATTTCTTTGTTTTCGCATTCTCCAGGCACAGTTTGAGCTTTCCACCCATTTTCTAGCTATGCTCCTCTTCAGCTCTTTGAACTTCGCAGCTACAAGGACAAAACTTATGAAACACTTCCCTGCATGTCTTCCCACTGGTCTTCAATGCTAATGTATTATATAACCCCATCGTGTGCTGAGGGACCCTTTACATTATTTAAAGGCTGTCAGTCAGGTGTGAACTTTTCCATTGATTTACCATTCTCTTCTCATCCTCTCCCGGATGTATTAGGCAGCTGCAACCTGCAACTGGTATTGAGGAACAACAATTCTGTTTGCTTGAATCTGCCTTTTGTCACTTTTGCAGCCCATATAATTCTCCTTACTGCGGTTTCTGTGACATTAATGACAAATAAATAATTCAGCATAGTTTTCACCCAAATGTAGCCCTGTCAGAGACTAATATACAATCTTTGCTAGCTTATTTAACGAAACAAGCCACTGAATTGTACTTCTAAAGGTTGAAACTCTCACTTTAATGGAATTTGGTGGCAAAACTCCCCTGAGACCCAATGGTAACTAACAGGTACAATCTCCCGCTCCTGTTCCTGCCAACCCGCCTTCCCATTTAGCCCTCACGTTTATGCTCTGCACCCACCCAGCAGGTCTGTGCCTTCTTATAAAGCAGTCTGGCTTTTTATGAAGCTGCACTTCTCTTGAAGGGACCACGAACTGAAGCTGAACAGCAACGGGGATGTCTGCACAGGGTAATTACAAGATAAGAGAACACTGACTTCACTAATGAGGCCTGGCAGTGCGACTTCATGAGTGAAACCGCTCCTGTGCTGGCTCTCGGGTGGTGGGTTCAGCAATGAATCCAGCCACTCCAAGCATTTGAGGAAGGCTGCTTGGCTACAAAAGCACTTTAACAAGACCACTATTAAAAAAAAAGAGAAGAAAAAAAAAAGTACTCATTTTTTTGGACATTAATGACAAAATTTCCACTAACTTCACCAAGACCAGTGTGTGCATCTCACTACCCACTCCCCCAGTCCCTCTACTGGGTATTTTTTCTTTATTTCTCATATACTCACTCCTACTTGCCCTGTCTTCATTAATGCTTTCCCTGGCCTGCTACACTAAAATTGGTGTCAACAGCTGTATAATTTCTACATAAAGGAACACTCCTATCAAGAAAAACCTTGCAGCTTACAGTGCTGCTTTCCCTTAGAGGTGTACAGCTCCAAAATTATCTCAGGATTGCATTTGGATCAAGACCCTTATTCACTCATGACTATGTTCACCTCCTCTTCTTTTTTTTCCAGGCACACCACTTAATTTGTCTGTAGGCAACATGTTCAGAGATGGCAAATAATTCACGCCAATTTATTCTCCCCTGGAGCAGGGTCAGTTTGATATTTAGATTGGCTTTGCATTTATCCTGGGTCTGCAAAGTGATTTTGCTTTCTTTCAGTTTCAATTTACCTAAACTATTGGTATCTGATTTTTGATTTTGCAGAATTGAACTGTCTAGACTGCTATCCAGGGTGTTTTTTCTGTTGTGTAATTGCTGTTCAGAAAGATCATAGTGTGCATTAGTTAGCTGATGAAATAAAGCCTAATTAATTATCATGTAGGGAGAAATCATTACAGCTTGTGATTTCAGAATCACGAATGGCCCATTTCCTTCAAAACAAGATAATAATGAATGGATGATACATTTCAAATTGCTAAGGGTTTCCTTGAAGCTGGAAGTTGTGTGCCAGGAAATAGGATGCATATGCCCCCCCTAAAGCAACTGTAATTAAGAGGGAGTCAGAGACAAGTTAGGTATCTGTTTGGGTTTTTCTTCCTCAGTTCTGGCCAAGACAACTCTAACACGCCAGCCAGAAAGTTTCTCACAGCCCAGGTCCCTTTGGAGTCCACACTTCCCTTGGGAACCCCTCCCTAGCCCTTTTCCAGCCTCGGAGGCTTTAGCCTCTTTCTTGTTCTCCCAGCACAAAACCAAACTCTAACCCTAAAAATAACCATAACTTAAACATAACCATACAGTAACTCCTGTAGCATCTTGCCAAGAGACACATCCAGAAAACACTGGCTTCTTTACAGAAACAGCCTGGTTTAAAGTCTTGATTGGCTCAACAATGGTATTAATTCAGAGGCTATTGATTTACTAAGCCAAACCCTAAAGTTTAACGTTAAAAGTCTCAGTTTTGAATGACATTAAGGCTAACTGCTCGGTATAGACTATAGCCACCAGCACAACTGCGAATGAGCAGACAGAGGGTCTCAGAAAATTTTCCCTAAATTACTCAGCCTTGTTGGTAGAAGTTACTGTTTTGTCCAACAACATTAACAGAGTAAAACATAAATCTCAAAATGGAAAATATCTTATTAAATGAGATGCATTTCAGGTATTGAGAGGAAGTGCTGCTCCATTCCTTTGGTAATTTCCTTTACTGAAGCTAAGAGTTCCAAGCAAACCCCAAATGCTTAAGGCACACATAGATGACTTATTCACATCCTCCTTTTTGCAAACAAGCTCACACGATTCTAAGGTTCAGAATTCATTTTCCTGCATGTTGTTTTAAAACAACCAAACTCACAGATTGGACACACGTGCATAGGTGAGGTGTGATCAAGTAGATGACAATCGCTGACACAGCAGTGGTTGTAATCTAAGTCCTCAAAATGTTCCCCATCCAAAGGAGACCGGTACATGACAGACATCGCACTTCGCTGACCAGCCATGCTCCATCTCTGGTAACCGTCACCCTACACATTTAAGCTCAGAGCCCTTAAGTTTCAGGGCTGGAGTCTGCACTGCATGTCCTAGTGTTGTGGTTTTGTTTAGTGAGGGGGGGCCTAAGGTGGCAGCTTCTGTAGGAAACTGCTAGAAGTCGCTCCCCTTTGTTTAGTGGACTCAGCCGGGCCTAGGGCTGACCTGCTGCTGGCCAAGGCCGAGCCAATTGGTAGCAGAATGTCCCATGATAACACCTCTGCAATAACATATTTAAGAAGGGGAAAACAGGAAAAAAGGAGAGAAGACAAGATGTGAAGAAACTGAGCGGGGGCAGAGGCCCAGAGGGGGAGGCGCAGCCCTCGTGGGCCTTGCAGGCCTCACCCTCTGGCCTCTCGCCAGGCGGCCGACTGGGCCCAACTTGGCCCAGCCCGGCTGCAAGAAGTGGAGAGATGAGATGTACTTGATGGGTGATGTGAAAAGATCCTGAGAGGCTTCTGCCAGCCTGTTGTGAAGAACTTTTCTTGTGAGAGAAACAGCTGTAGATGCCAAGGTCAGTTCAGAAGGAGGGGGAGGAGTAATGCGGGGAGATGAGATGGGTGATGTGAAAAGATCCTGAGAGGCTTCTGCCAGCCTGGTGTGAAGAACTTTTCTTGTGAGAGAAACAGCTGCAGACGCCAAGGTCAGTTCAGAAGGAGGGGGAGGAGTAATGCAGCTCCTGGCCAAGATTCCCCTGCAGCCTGTGGTGATGACCATGGTGGAGCGGGTTGTCCCCCTGCAGCCCATGGAGGTCCACGGAGGGGCAGAGATCCACTTGGATACTGTGAAGGACCCCACACCGGGGGAGGTGGATGCCTGAAGGCGGCTGTGGCCCATGGAGGGCCCGCTGGGGCAGCCGTTCTGGAGAGACTGCACCCCGTGGAAGAGATGACCCACGCCAGAGCAGTTTCACGAAGGACTGTGGCGTATGGGTGGGACCCCACACTGGAGCAGGGGAGGAATGTGAGGAGTTCTTCCCCCGACTATGAAGCAGCAGCGTAAAACATCGCGTAATGAACTGACCGCAACCCCCATTCCCTCTTTCCCGCCCTGTGCCGCTCGGGGCGGGAAGGTAGTAGAGATAATGTTAAGTTCGGGAAGAGGGAGGGGTGGGGAGGAGGTTTTTATCTTGTTCTCTGTCTCATTATCCTGCTAGTTTTAGTAATAAAGGAATAGTTTTCCCAAGTCGAGTCTATTTTTGCCCATGACAGTAACTTTAAGGATTTTCTCCCTGTCCTTATCTCAAACCTCGAGCCGTTTTTCTTCTGTTATCTCCCCCTGTTCTCTCGGAGGGTGGGGGGAGTGAGAGAGAGACTGCGTAGTCTGGTCCCGATCCGGGCTGAACTATGACACCTAGACTCATGCATCCTTCTTATGGGGCGAATATATCAGCCCAATATATCAGCCAGAGGAAGAGGCAAAACTTAAACTGGCACCATGGGGACATCAGCACTGGTCTCATAATGTGTCATGTATGGAAACAAAAACCAAAGTGGCCTCTTTGTATAAACAATCCAAGAAAAACATCGCAGCCAGGCAGAGAACAACGGATGGCACAGTGGAGCTCACGCAAAGGGCTGTATTCCTGCCTTTATGTGCGGTTTGCAGCCTGATTTGCTCAGTACCCTCTCTAGTTTAACCGTCCATTTAGTCTGAATTGCATGCAATACTTACGGAAGCATATGTGGGACTGACATGAATACAAATGAATTACTTAGGTCTGGAGTTACAACAATGACACCAGGAAATGAATTCCCAGGGGTTTTAAAAGAGGAGGAAAAAAAAATAATAATAAAATCTGTTGCTTTTTATTTGAGTTCCTGATATTTTCAGCTTCTAAGAACATCACCTTAGTTAACTTCCCATGCTAAACTTTTTTAATGATAGGAATAAAGATCTTTTCATTACAAATAATAATAAAAAAGCATACTCCCTGGCATGGCAGCCCTGCTATCATAGTTAAGGTGCCTCCCAGGGTAGAGCTATTCCAGACTACAGAGAATTTTCACTTGAACCAGAAGCTGGATTGCACTTTTCATTTCTGTATGCCAGAGCAGACAGGAGCAGCCGGCCGGGATCCTTCAGAAGCGATGCTGTGCTGTTAAGTGGATTGACTGCATTCAGCAATGCAGCAATTCCCAGTGACCCCACAAAGTGCAACCTAGAAAACACCGACTGGAGCCTGGTCTTGTTCATTACGCACCGTGGGAGCGCCTGGGTCCTCCTGAGGAAAGGGCTACGACAAAAGAGGGAGGGAGAGGTGGAGCTCACCGCAAGCACCAACTCCTTGGAGCAGTAGCTGTTTTGCTCCTGTAAAGCAATTGCTGTGGGATTTAAGGCTGAAATCTGTTGTGCTTTAAGCCTGATAATGAAAAGGATTCTGTTGCTTTGCTCCCAGCTCTTCCAGCTGGCTGAGGCCTCAGCACCTCACTTTTTCTCCTCATCCCTCACTTTTCCTTGCTTGTCAGCTTTGGGAATAGGGAGGAGCAGTGATGACTCTTTTCAAGCCCTTGTGCCAGGTTGATCAAAGATCAAGACGAGCCAGTGATCTCACATAAAAGTTTGGCTCCTTCAAGAAGATGCTCTTTAAAACCAGCATCACGGGCACCAGCTGAACAATTAAACGCTCACAACCCAACCCACCGGTCCCATCCCATGGTGCTGCGGGCTGTGGTGGCAAGTGGAGTGCAGCCTCCTCGCGTACCAGCACTTTTGGAAGCCTTGCTGCGAAACTCATGCTCAGCCTCCTCCCACACCTCTGAGATAGCCTGGGTGGTTTTGTCAGCAAAGCAGAAGATCAGCACGAATAACACACTGACACTGTCAAGGACAGCAAAGAGCAATCAGCGCAGCCAGTCCTGCTCTAAATGCTACCAGAATATTTATAACCTGAGCGTTTCGCCCAAGGAGCTGCAGCCTAATTTAGGCTCCTGTGTCCTGCTTACTTTCCTCTCCCCAAACACATGATAGTTTTCTATCATTAATCTCCAGAGTCTCACACTTCCAGTGTCCTGAACCTGTATCTCTCTGTACATCACCTCCTCCCACTGCACTGAGCAGCTGACCCGGGCACCTTCACTGGTAACACTCACAGCTTCGCAGGATGAGGAAATGGCCTCAAGTTGCAGCAGGGGAGGTTTAGATCGGATATTGGGAAAAATTTATTTACTGAAAGAGTGATCATGCACTGGAACAGGTTGCCCAAGGAAGTGGTGGAGTCACCATCCCTGGAGGTGTTCAAAGAATGTGTAGACGTGGCACTCCAGGACATGGTTTAGTAGGCATGGTGGTGTTAGGTTGACGATTGGACTAGATGATCTTGGAGGTCTTTTCCCACCTTAAAGATTCTATGATTCTATTAATAAATCATTCCCAGCAATCTGTGCACACACTCAAACAAGATCATTGAAAGTGGTTTCGCACAATAGGCTACCCAGCCCCAGCTGAATCCTCCCATCCTGTTTTAAGAGTGGCTCCTTTCAGATTTATTCCTTCTCCTTCAGAGTAATTTTTGCTAGACAAGAAGTCAGTCCTGCTCAGCACAAGCAGTTGCAGTGGTCATTTTATCCTCCCTTTGCTACGGGTAAGGATGTTCAGGTCCTTTTATCCACCCTTTGCTATGGGTAAGGATGTTCAGGAGAACTATAACCAGATTTGACCCTAAAATATGAGATTGTTGGCCTTCTCTCCGCCTGCATTTCAAGAGCGCAGCTCATTTCCTATGCACTGGAATAAATCTCTTCCTTGCCTTCAACCAGTGACGCACACCATACAGAGGAACAGTGCATTGAGGACAGGAGCATTACTTCACCAGTGCAGGCATGTAATTGCTATTAGCACTAATGGAAAACATATCTGTTTCAAAGATGCTCTTTAGGTTTTGTGCATTAAATAGAGGTAGGTGAAGTGTTGCAGGACAGCATTTTATTAATTAAAAAAAAAATGCAGAGATGATTGACTGAAACCACTGACCATCACTGGCATTGGAATGGGAAAAATAAAAATGTTTTCCATTTATATTTCAAATTATAACTCAAGTCTAAGCAAAAGCTATTTAAAAGCCCTCAATGCTACCAGCAAAAAAAACTAAAGTCAAACCCAAAAGGAAATGATTTTTACTTTTGCTAGTTAACAAATAATTCAATTACTCACCTGGCACTAATGCAAGGGCAGAGAACTGGAGCATTCCCTGTCATCGGCTCGGGGGACATTTAGATGGGTAATTTCATTAGCACTGTGGAAGTCCCTTCACGTAAATCTTTGTGGCACTAACGAGGAAACGAGGCATCAATAATACAAGAAGTTTGGGAATGGTTCCTTGGCTCCACTTCTGGACCTCAAGCAAGGACGTCTCAAGATTCCCATTTCTGCCAGAGCACGGCTTGTGCATCGCTAAATCTTCACACAGGCTCAGGGCTTAGGTTCCACTGCAGTGTTTTAGAGGTCACACAGCAGCCCTGGAAGCAGGGAAAGGCAAACCATGGTAAGTAACAAGAAACACAAGTGCTCTTTCCTTAGCATTCACAAATTTGGATGCCCTTAAAAGCCATGCATTAAATTACATGGTAAAGGAAAATAAAGAGTTAACCATTCAGGAGCCAGCGGATTTGCTCTGTGCAGCAACAACGCAAAGCTCTTGACTCTGTAACATCCTCACCAAGTAATTGTGTGGAGGTTCTCAGTGTGGCAGCTATTGTTTCATCCTCTTATCGGCACTGCACACTGCTGCGGGCTCTGTAGCTCTTCCTCCGAGAGGGCTCCCCCCGGGATGTTCACACACACGCAGAGCCCCATTAAGATGAAAGTGTTTCCAGCCTCTGCCCATCTTCCTGCAGGCTCGCACAATGTGGAGCAAAGGAACTGGTTTTGCTTTTAAGTGAGAAAAGTAGCGCTGCTCCTGGAAAAGAAAAGAAAAAAAAAAAAGCTAAAACTGGTTGCTATTCCAGTGGTGGTTCTTCCCAGGAAAGCTCAGTCTCTAGGCCTGCCAGACCTAGAGATAGGAGGTGTCAGATAAATTGGTTTATATGTTTTCCAGCAGCTGCTGCTACATAATCACACCAAGCTCGTTTACAACTGAAATCACACATTATTCCAAATATCAATCTTATTTAATAAAACATGGGAGCAGCCATCTCTCTCCAGCATCTGAGAGAGGGAAAACAGCAACTACCTGATGGAAAGCAGTCCACATTTCTGAAATTTCTGTGTAGCAAGGCTACATGGACCAGCATCCATGAAAAGACAGGAGCTTGGTGGGTTGCAGCTGGGGGAAAGGACAGAGACCTGCCCGAGCACCTTCTCAACCAGGGCTAACGGGAGAGGATCACAGAGCTTTCTCTCTTGATGAAAACCTGGACGTTTTTTTTTCCTAATTCTGAAAAGAAATAATTTATTTGCAGTTTTGGGGGAGTATAAAAGCTATAAAAGCTTTCAGTTCTACAACGTACTTTAAGCTACTGAAGAAGACGACAGCCCAAAATAGCAAAAACTGGTTATTGATGGTTCTTCCTTCTGGCCTACCAATGCTCCTCACTTCTGACTGTCGCGATTTCAAATGAACTTCTGACTGTGCTTGAACCCTTCAGTAGCACATCACGTGAAGATGCCTCTGGCCACCTGGATCACAGATTCATGCATCGACATTATCACCGTACCAGCACTTTTCTGCTAGGCTGCTCTTTTTAAACTTTGACGCTCTTCTCAGTGCGAGATGCAGGAGCAGTTAACAAAGGAAAACATCTCTGTTCTCCAACTAAATCCTAAACCCTTCCCTGCTGGTTAGACACCAGTTCACATCCCAGCCTGGCAGGTACAACTTCTCCCATGTTGTGCTAAGATCACTGAACTAAGCCAAGCAACTGGGGGAAAAGTTGATATGATGCAGTCCTTTTCTACTCAGCTGAGTTTGGAGAGTGGAGACGCAGCATGTATTATTAGTTTTGCCTTCCCAGTGCTACTGCTTCTTGGAAGGAAAAGCTTTGCAGTAAGCTTAACCTTCGCAAGAGTCCCAGAAGCGGCAACTGAAGCTTTCATCGTCCATTCTTTCGCCTCCCAGCTGGGCTTTTACACACAGAGATTAACAAAAGTCATCATGCAGCAATTATATGGCCTTTCCTTCGCACAGGCAACGCGCAAATAGACACACTGTGGCTGCATCTGTCCTGGCCCCAGCTTGGTGAAACGCTTTGCTGGATCTGGTTTGAGCAGTGCTGTGCCTCTCAATAAATATCTAGAGCTCAGCTAAAAGCAGAAACATGTGCAGCAGCTTTCGCCACCTGAGAGCCTGCTCTCCCAACATACTTATCCCACCCTGGCTTTACAAACCATTTTGCAACTGTGTTTGTAGCTCAGGAATTTAATTGCAAGTCTCCTGATATTGGGTGGTAGTTTTAATGAAAACTCCAGCTCCTGGGGAGTGGAGGAATCTCAGCTTTCATTTAAAACCAATTAAGTCTTCTAATTGCAGCAGCAACCTGAGAACACCCAGCAAGAAAGTCCTAAAGGATGGAAACCTGAAGGTAAATAAAAAGACCCTCTTCCTTCCCTGCCCAATTTTTATTTAAGAAAACGCTCTCAGGATTTTCAAACAAATGACACGGGAGGCCCAACCCTTATGTACAAAAGGTTCGTTGTAGAGATACTGCTATTAACAGAGTGGAATGGGCTGGCATGGAGAGAAGATAACAATGGCTTTAAGCATTAGCAATGCCTTATTTTTATACTAATAATAAGATTAAAGCGTTTTCACTGTAGCTTGGAAGAGGTAAAACATATACATTGATAGATGCTAGAAATAGGCACACACAAAGCAGTTTAACAGCCAGACAGAATTACCAGTTGCGTCTCTAACATTTATATATCACCATGGCGTGAATTCAGCAGGGTTCAGGGATCACTGGGCAGCTCTGGAGCATCTGGAATAGAAGAAAAACACAGCTCAAGTTTAAAAGAAAACTGGAGCACCATGAGTTATGTCAAGTTTAGGTCTGAAAATTAGTATCACACCATTTCCTAAATCTTAGAGCCTAGGAGCTGGTACGGAATAAAGCCTGCGGTATTTATGATTTAATGGGACAGGCTATGCCTGTTTTCACAAATCCAGCTGGCTTGCAGAGGAAGGGAATAAGGATAGCCACAGTCTCATATTCTAACTGTAAACGATGATTCTTTCTTCCTACTATTGTCTGGTTATTAAATTCAAGTTGAAAAAGCAGTTTTTCTTATGTTTACACACCCACACAGTTAATTGGAAGCAAAAGCATGCCTGTTTATGGCCAGAAGTGCTACCTCTGTTTGGGAGAAACAGGTTATTGTGCAAAATTCATGTAATTGCTTTCCATAGCCCAAAGCAAATCAGGAATAATTTCTTATAGCAAAGGAGCAGATTTATGCTGAAGTGTCCCTTGAAATTTCTCATTCAAAGGCTGATGGCTCTAATGACTGCCTTCAAATCGCTAGCAGTAAAAGTCTATGCAAAAATGAAATTCAGTGTGCAATCTGGCAAACAGCTGTACGTTCACAGCCTTTAGCGACTAATCTAATCTGGGCTCTAATTTCTCTTTGTATAGATTTGTAACGTATACAGGCTCGGGCTTAATAAGGCCATTAGCACAAGTAGATTTACTCAGGCCCATAAGTGCTCAGAGAATGAGATCCCGCTCATAGCAGGCTGGCACTGGGCCAGCCCCATCCCTAACCAGTGTCGTACAAGCAAAAAGGCTACTTGCATTTTTCCCCTTCCCAGCAGGTTCCCTTACTGACCTCCATGGTAAAGGCACCCCGGGAGCTTGAAATGAAATTACCCCAAGCGCAGCCCCATGCAGAGACACAAACCTCAAGTCCTGGCTAAGCCTGGTCCATGCCCAGATGGCCACACCGAGCCAAAATAGCAACCTGCTCCCAAAGCCTGGTAAGTTCTACCTTTCTCACAGCAAATGGCATTTGTAGTGGTCCCTTCCCCACCGATCCAGAGCCAACGGGATGGCGGTGCAGGAGTAAATGAATTACTGGCTATTTCACTCCTCCTTCATTTGCAGATGAGCCTTCTGAATTCACAGTGAGGGACTGCCTCTGATTAAATTGAATCAAATGTGCGTGTTTACGAGACGTTCTGACCGACAAATCATTTTCCCTGTCAGACCAAGATACGACAATGATAACTCAAATTTTTGTTTTTAGTCAAATGGCTTTGGAAAGCTTTCCTACTATTACACTCCGTGAATGTCAACGGGTCTAGCTAAGTGCAGGCGAAGACTGATGGCAGCACTTTCTGCATCTCCTTTTCCCACCAGAGAGCTCTATGTAACATTGCCTGGCAGATCTGCCCCAAAATAGGAGGAAAGATGACACAGTGTATTATTCTTATGATTTGCACTAAATTGAATTTATCTTTGCTTTTCCCATTAAAGCAAAGGGGAAAGATACCTTCAAAAGATACCGCTATGAGTTAAACACTGAATTAGTTTCCTTCTGAAATAAGAGATCTCCCTGAAGCAGACACGTCCAAACAGCCAAAGTATCTTTCAGAGTAAGTGATAACACTATCATTAAAAGAAAATTCAGAACAACATCATAAAAACCAGACTAGTTTAGAACCATTAAAGTGAACGAGTGAATACAAATGTTGACTTTGAGTCTGTTTCTCAACCTCTTGTTTCTGGGACAGGAGCCCCAAATTCCTCCAGCAGCCTTGCGAGGAAGCCCAGGAGCTTGCCACCGCTGTCTCACTTAGCCTGCACTGCCCAGAGGCCCATACAGCTTTGATTCACGTTTTGAAGCCTCGCTTTGTGAACGTAAAAGCTAGAACTGGCTGGTTTTGCTGTGAACCCCTTCGTTCATCTTCAAAATCAAGACAGTGTGGCAGTTACGCTTAGCGCAACACAACCAAATAGATAAGAAGAGCTCAGATAAAGCATGTCAAACTGCCATTCATCACCCCGTACCTTGGCCTTCCTTTTTCTAGAAGTGTGGCCATACTGTCTCCTTCCCCAGCTCCTTCTGTTTATTGCTTCCTTTCCAGGGGGATATAAAGAGGAAACGATGAAGAAAGCAGAAAGGGAGAAAGAGAAAAGGCAGAGCACACATCACACCTGTGCGTCGAGCCCCTGCGCTATTCTGCACAGAGCGGGGAGGCAGAGTAACTGACTGGAAGGATCAGTACAGCGCTGTATTGGTGAATGCTGGAAACACGCAGAAAGTGCTATTACTATTCCATAGGCACCAGTTAGCGAAACATCCCTGCTTTGGTTTAATTGTTTACAAGCAAAACCTTTCAGATGAGTAACCTTCCTCAGGTACCTTCTATCTAAGGTGACCAGGAGGTTTTTTTTTCTCACCCCACTGCAGCACCTATCCTCAACTGCAGCCAAAAAAAAGGCACAAGAACAGACAAAGGTACTTGGCTAAACAAAGAGTCTGCGCAAAGGGAGAAACTCAATCGTTTGCATTGCGGACCAAAGAGGATGAAGGATTTTCTATGTCAGCCTCTGAGAATTCATCTCTGTACCTTCGCACCCATTTTGCTACTTAAACTGGGTTTGTCTGTGCATAGCAAGCCCAAAGCAGCCAGGATAACTAGAGTCATCTGTGAGCTGTGTCCTGGACCACAACCTCAAGCAGCTGGGAGGACTCCATCCAGCAACGCTGCCACTGTCACCCTGCTCACCTCCCCGCAGCATACACTTTGCTGCCTGCTCTTGAGAAAGCTTTGGGGGCACACAATACCCTCCAGTACAAAAAAAAAAAAAAAAAAAAAAAAATCAGATCCCAGGTTGAATGTTTTCCATTATTGCTGTTACAGTCTTATTTATTTTTAAAAGTTTATTTTTATAAAAACCCTTGCCTGCCTTGAGATTTCACAACCTACAAATGCATTTGCAATGATACAATGAGGGAAAAAAGATAAAACCTACAAGTTCTTCCAGAGCCAGAGAGATTGATAGTCTTTTCCGTGATCTGTGGGACTTTAGCCCTCATTAAGGTCAAGCCAAATTACCTTACAAATAATTTAGCTACAATCTGCAGCTCCTTGATTCTGAATTGATAGATTATGCCGCCGTTAATCAGCTCCACATTTGGCCTTTGCTTTTGACATTCAGAAGGTAAACTCACTCCATGCTGGTCCTCTTATTGAGTTTCTCAGATACACTCATACTCAAAAAAAGAGAAAAATCTCATTCCCTACTAAGCACTGATGATTCCTCATGTTTCATGAAATATTGAACGCGCCTTTTAATAAATTTGTTTGTAATGCACCAATTTCATTTTGCCTGCTCCCACGGAAGCAGATTTCTATTTGATGGCCTAGAAGACAAGAGCGATTATTTATCACTGTACATGCGGGTCTGCAGTTAGTTACAGAGCCATAAATCTGAAAGACAGCACAGTAACTGATCTTCAGTTAATTTCCTGGAAAGTCTGAAAACTTTGTCCTGGGTGATTGCTGACAAAGATATGATAACAATAAAATAACCCAAGATGGCCAAACCCAATTTAATAGTTTCCATAACCATTTTTATCAGAGCTCTGCAGGACTTCATTCACTGATACAATACCACTCCCTCCATATAACTGTGATAGTGAAAATTCGTTTTTACACCCTGATCAGATTTTTTTGGCTAGAACTCCTATAGCTATGTCTTTAATAAGAACTACCTGTATATCCAAGGGCTGAAATTCACCCAGCGAGGATGTTCAACAAGGTTTAATTTTGACAGATGATCAAAGGCCATGGCCGTATCACTCAGTGCCTGCTTCAGCTGCCAACACACGGTGGGCATGCTCTTGAAATAAAGCTCTGACTTTCCATAACTGTCACGAAGGCTGTAGAACCACCCTTTCTTCATTTGTCTTAATTATAAATATATCTTCTAGCTCATGAAAAAAAAGAAAATTCCTTTTCATAAGTGATTAATGAACCTGCAGATATAGTCAATAACTTTCCAGGGGCCTTTCTGCTGGAAGTCCTGCTTCAAGTACTGCTTATTTACATGTTATCTACATTAGCTGGCAATTAGTTACAGCTTTGGTTGTTTTGATCACTTTCCCATCTAAAATAATACCAAAACTTTGAATTAGCCTGCAGACCATCAGGCCCCAGGCTTGCAGCACTGGTCTGTAAGGGCATGGTTTTGAAGGAGCTGCTGAGAAAGCCTTTGTGGTAAGTGCCCAAAATACATGAGTATGATGGATCAGCTGGAGTCCATGTCCATTGAACTGCTTTCCCCCTCAGCCAGAAAAGGAAGAGGGCATGCTAAACAATCAATTTGCATGCAATTCCCTTCCTATTGAACAACACTACAGAAAATAAGAATTAATTACAGCTTTCCCTATTATAGCCAAAAAAAAAAAAAAAGCTCTATTAACTCCCTATTTCTCTTTATTTACTATTATTTTGCATAAATAGATTGAGCTATCAGGTGGATCAAACCTAACATCCTGGCTTGGCACATTTGACTCTGTTCTTCAAATAAGACAATAGATTCTACAAAAAGCATTCATTTGCAAACTTGGGTTAGGTTAGTGCATATAGTGAACTCAGCAGATAGAAATTTTTAAAAACATTATTTTATTTTTAAAAAATTCCACAGTTCTGTCCTGCATACTTGTGTATGAGTTACAACAAACTAAGCAGCATGTGGCAGGGCATCCTTCACTGCAGAGTGTGTTAGTGGAGGTCTTTGGTTTCATCTGCTGCTCCTTGTATTACCAAATTTTGAGATTTTTTACATAAAACCTGTAGTATCGGAGACAGAAAAAGAGGGTTTAGGTATTTTCTAAAGGATCTGCTTTCTGCAAGACATATGGAAAAATATTTTGTAGATATTTCCTGTTATGGATTAAAGTGTTTTATATGAAAAACTCAAAAATAGTATTTCAATTTTTCATTTAACAAACATTGCTTGCTCTGTTTGATTTTAAGAAGTCAAAATGTAAGTGAGACCTTTATATTAATCCCAGTTGTTCCTTCTCCATGGGAAATTTTCATAATAATAAGTGAAATATTATCATTTGGTTCTTGCCCTACCCCAATTAGTCTTTTCCTTGTTACATGCAGCTCTAGCCTCATGAGACCCTTATTGTCTTCTAAAAATACATCTCACCCAACTCATTGTAGGGAAAACTTCAGGCTTTTACAGCTGAAAACAGAAGACAAAGAACAGCAACAAAACCAGGAGTGAGAAGAAAAAAGAAAAAAAAAAAAAAAAAAAAAAA